>CAUYUJ010015451.1:27500-52500 GCA_963575745.1 Prorocentrum cordatum
AATTTGGAAAACGCTTCCCGGTTTGCTGGGTGCCGCGCCGTGCCTTCGGGGCCAACTCGGTGCCAGGCCGCGCGGGGAACGCACATATCCGCGAACCAATCTGCCTTTTTTGCAGTGTTCGGTTTGGGAGGCCGTTTCGAGGCCGCGGGAGCGCCAAACAGCGACCGACGGCCCGGGGGGAGCTGTCCAGGCCTCCAGGGGCCGACGCGTCGAAATAGTTGGGGCGCTAGACGTTTGGGGGGGCCCGCGAGCCGACGTGTCTGACTGCGCCGGCATGAACATGCCGTAACATGCGGGAGCCCTGCTCCGTGGAGTGCGCCCTGCCATGGGTTGGGCTTCTGCGAAGGCCGAAGGGCGTGTGCCTGAACAAGGGGGCCATCGCCCGCAGGCCCGTCCCGTCTTGTCCGCGCCGTGCGGCATCGACGATGCGACATTACCAGGAGATGCTGTGCTGCCTGCGAGCCTTCCATAAGCTCACAGCTGTGTCCTCCCAACAGATGGCACACACCGCAGAAACACGACACATTTGCGGATGGTGGCCAGGATGAGGGTTAGCCTGGGAGTGAGCAGAAAGCGGCGAAGGAATGGAAGGGGGATGGCGACGCTGACGATGATGATGCTGATTGCTGCTGCTTCTGATGCCAATGGTGGCGACGACGATGATGACGATGACGATGACGATAACGATGATGAGCTGGAGCAGTTTGAGCGGTGGATGGCGAGGAGAGAAAGAAGAGCGACGGATGGATTGATGGAGGGAGGGTTGGAGGAGGAGGATGAACGAGGAAGGACGCAAGGGAGCGAAGGAATAGTGATAAGGGAGCGAGTAAGGAAGGAGGAGGAGGAGCGATGGAGGAAGGGGGAGGAGGATAAGAAAGAGGAAGAGGATGAGGAGGAGGAGGAAGAGGAGGAGGAGGAGGAGGAGGATGAGGAAGAGGAGGAGGAGGAGGAGGAGGAGGAGGAGGAGGAGGAAAAGGAGGAGGAGGTTAGGTTAGGACAACCCCCACGGGAAGAGTCTCGCAATACTAATGCGAAAGGGAGGGAAATGGCACCCTTCAGAGAGGGATTTGTTACCCTGGAGGACAAAGCTCCCCGCACTCTGACCAGGGCCCGCGACGGGGTGCCACCGCCCAAAAACAATTCCTCGGCCTTCATAGCCTCGTTGTCCCGCACTCGCTCGGCGAGAGCAGCCAACCGTCGCTCATGCACAAGGACGGTGGGGGCCCTCGACAGGGCCGAAGGAACAGACGTCTGAGCCAGAGTCTTACAACGCGGCTTGGGGACCACAGGCATTGCAGTGACCGCTGCAGCTCTATCAATCAACTGACGGATTCGGTTGCTGGGGCCCAGACCTTGCGAATACTTGCTAAGTGCTTCGCGGCCCTTCCTTGAGGGACGTTGACACTCCTTGTCTAAGTTACGGAAGCACCTGTGGGCCCAACAGCCGCACCGAACACGCAAAAACTGAACACGGCTCTTCTTGGACGCAGAGGGCTCTGGAGTGGATCTCGTGCGAAGCCACACCAACAATAAGGTGCCCCAGGGAACGGCGGACGACCTGACGAATGAACTCGGGGGCCCCAGCGCAACCCAGAGCCTCTTGGGGAGTACCATCATGGGCAACCACCAGACAATGCTTACACTGAACACCCAATGGTCCACTCTCCCGCTCATGCCATTTCTTTTGCATGCAGGTCCGCAGCGCGATTACCTTTGGCAGGGCCCCGCTCCCCAGGCGGCAAGCTATCTATCACGCCCTCGCTCCGATGCGCTGTAACATGATGGGTTTACATGGCATGGCCATGCCCGCTGAGCGAACGGGCGAAAACCGAGACCCCTGCACGCACCTTGCTTGCACGAAGCTGCTCATGCTCTGGGAGAAGGGCCTGGGCTATGGCTGCTTTACAATCGGCATGCATGCTCGTACCGCGATCTGCAATATGACAGGCGACAACAATCGAGACATTTTCTGCCATCGCGGGGGGCTGCGGAGCATCTCCAGGCACTGTGCCACGCGCCACGGAGAGGGTGGCCTCGGGCCGGGGGTCGAACAGTACGACCGCATACACAGCACGCTGAAAACAATGCAATATCGGCATTGTGCTGCTGCCGTCCACCGCTATGTGCAGGCTGTTACTCTGACCTACAAACGGGACCACCTGCTCGGGCTCCAAATCGGCAAAACCCCACCAAGACCGCCCAGGACCTCGGCCACGGGGGCCCCGACGACAGGAAGGATGCCCCCTGGGAGCACCGAGACAGCAAGCACCTTTGGTATGGAGCAGGCTGGTTGTGATCCCCTTAGCTTCGTCCAAGAAGGTGGTCGGGACTTCCGCCTCGCGACGAGCCTGGGCAACAGCTGGGGGTTCACAACAAAACAGACGGTGATGTACAATGTCGGGCTCGCCGCACTCGCAGCGGCCCGCTCTGGAAATGTGGTACCCGTTATCGTGGGCCAGCTGCTCAGTCCAGATACAATCGCACGCTGCAGCTCGCACTATATTATACTATATACGTATTTGTGTGTGTATGAATGTATGTATATATATATATATATATATATATATCCTTGAAACTTTTGTATTCGGCCTTGGCCCTGAGGCAGGCTCTCACTACGTCCAGGTTAGCCCTGACCCCTTCAGCGCAACCCCACCTCTCCCCCAGAGCCTTATCATGGGCATCCTGGATTGCGGGGGAGCGCTGCGTGAGCTGGATAGTTGTCCCATCCTGGTCGACCCACGCGAAGGCTGAGGCTGGCTTCCACCTTGCGCGAACAAGGCAAAACTGTATCCTGGAAATCGGTCCGCGGGTATGGGCCCAAGACAAGTCCGACAAGTCCTGGGAACAACCGCGGTCCCACATCCGCTCTAATTCGACAAGGCTCACGAGGGCCTCATACGGGAAAGCGACAGCCTGCCATGTCATCTTAGACCACTGGAGCGCTGATGCCCTGGCCTCTCGCACCGCAGGCTCGCCATGCAAGGCTAGCTTGGCGCGTGGGCTAGCGCCCCGCGTCGTCGGCGCCAGGTGGGTCATGGCCTGGCGATGGATGGCAAGCAACTCCTGGTCGTCGACGCAGTTGGCCTCCACGCCGTAATGGGCCGCCATCTTGATGCCAGTGGTGTGTACTCGCCCAACCCTCTCATCAGCTTTTCTCATCGACTTGAGCTTCGCCGCCTTGGCCAAGCGCTGTGAACAAATTTCGTAGGCGAGACTTCCTCTTTCCAGCTGTGAGTGCATGTGCGCGTCGACGGCGACAGTTGAAGTCAATACCGATGTAAGCCACCGCTGGTTTAGACTTCTCTTTAGCCAGTCCGATCTTAGTGGCCACGTCCGAACCCAGGCCAGTATCACGGGTAACAACGGCGACCTTATGATTGAGGGCGGTCTGTAACCGACGAGAAACAATGCTTGGAACTGAACTCCAGCTTGGACAACAACGCCTGCCACGACATCGCGATCTCGACCGCTGACGTGTACTCCAGTGTCGTCGGTGTAGCTCATGAGATCGACTACTCAGTGATCGTGAACGCGCGGACTGCAACATCTGCGAAGGCGCATCCTGCTGGCAAACCACAGGTGGCGAACAGGACGATGCCACTATGATTCAATCCCAAACGAATGGTAAGCGGCGATTGCCACGTGTTGAACATCAGCTTTAGGATCGGCATGGGCATGCCACAGGCCTGGAGCCGATCACGCAGGACCTCGAGCGGGATGCCCTCGTAGAACTTGCTATAGTCCATCAGGAGGAGCAGGCTGAAGCGGCTCTGGCTGACCTCTGCCTCACTGCGCGCTGCCTGAAGCCATGAGAGGTCCAGTGCACTGCGGCCTGCGACGGCGCCCCAGTAAGGGCGTCGCAGATGCTGGTGGAGCACGGCCAGGTCGCGACGGCGCAGGCGCTGCCATACGCGGTACATCCCCGAGTAGAGGATGATCAATCGGTGGCCCTGATCGGGCTTTGCCAGCATCGGCATGACGATGAAGCAAAGCTGGCGCGGCAGCAGGCCGATCCGTTCACAGGCCTCGAACAGCGCCGCCATAGTCTCAAGCCCCTCTTGGGGGAGCAGGCCAAAATGACGCGGGTGCGAGGAGGAGGAGAAGGAGGAGGAGGAGGAGGAGGAGGAGGTCGATTCTGTGAAGGGGGAGTGGCAGGGCTTGGACACGGAGCAGGAAGCAGTAGCGCATCGCCGAAGTAGAAGCAGAGGAAAGGAATTACCAAGCCCGCTATAGGATTCAAGGGTACCAATACCCATCTCGAAGGGTCAGGCGGCCACCAAACAAATAATGGAGGCTGTGCAGTGGTCAAATGGCCAGAGTTGGCTGGCAGCAGGCCACACCCTTGGACGTCTTGGGTGCGGCCGAAAGATGCTGGTCACTGGTTGACACCACAGAGAAAGGTTGTGTGCATAGACTCTTTCTTCATGCCAACAGCCGTGAATCAAGCAGAATGGAGGAACGGAGGAAGGGGGGACAAGGAGATAAGAGGACGGAGGTGTTCGGACGAGGTAGGCATCGCAAACAGCGGGGCAACGGGCGCGTACCTTCAGGTCGATCAGGTGTATGGTGCGCTCGTCCTTGGTGATCTCTTCGTTCTTCTCAGCCTGACGCGACGTGCCATAACTGCCGCTTGCGCAGCCGAGGTATCATATGTGGCTCGGGGGGGCGATTTGGGAGCAGGTGAGCCAGCGCATCGCGCCAAGCCCGTCCCTGCACGTGCTTTCAGGTGCACTGCCGCTGCCTCTTACTGCAGCGGCCCTTGTTCTGCACCTGTTGGATATGGCAACGTCATCCCTGAGCGGCTCGTGCGGTACAGGCAGCCTCACGCTGGGCTGCCGACTTGACCGTGCATAACATTGTCAACATAGATCACCTACATTCGCACAAGCCCTTTTTCAAAACCGGTTTCCCTGGACCTCTCTGGGGGTTACACCCTGTCACATGTTTTATCCCTGATGCAGTCGACTGTCCTTTCGCTTCGTCTCTTCCTCTCGCTCCCTCTTCCCCTCCTCCTCCTGGTTGTCGTTGCCATTGGCGTTGATATTTTTGACGGTTCACACCAGTGCGGCCGTCAGCGTACTATAGACGGCCGTCTCACCATTCAGCCGGTGTGCTTCTTCTTCGAAGCCCGAGGCTTCAAGCGCTCAAAATTCCGCCGCGTGCGGGTTCTGTCGCGCGCGAGCTCCGCCGCGCGAGAGTTCCGCCTCGTGCGGGCTCCAAGCAACCGGACGGGCGGACACCAGCGGGCAGGTCGAATAACCGTTCCTAGCCAGGCGACGCTGGCTCGGCTGGAAGGCTCCCAATAATTACAGGGAGGCCCTGGCGGGGCTGTGGCACCTCCATGCTCTGGCCACCTGACCCCAGAGGCCGAGGCCGAAGCTGCCAACCCCAGAGCCCGAGGATGGCGAAACCTGCCCCTCGAAAAAACACCCCTCGTTCCCTCGACCCCCGGATCCGACTGCACGTGCGAGCGACCCTGGATGAGAGTGACCCTTTGTTGCGCGGCTTCTTGGGGACCGCGGGGGAACCAAACAGAAGCGCGCAGGACGCTGCTGCCGCTTCGCGCTCGGCGATCGAGGGATCCCCATGGGCCCGCGCGAAGAGGCCCCTCCGGCGAGGCGTCCCTCTCCTGTGGAGCCCGACCGGTGCGATGGGGCAGCGCCCCGGCCAAGACCGCCGCAGCGCGCTCCTCTCTTTTGGCCCCCCGCAGGCCCGCGGAGCCGGGTCGGGGACCTCGGGGCCTCGCCCGAGGCCGGGGCCAACTTCCCGCCCCGAGCCACGCCTCCTGACAGCCCCTCGGGGGCCCAGTGAGCCCCCCCCCCCCCCCCCTGCGGCCCGCTCTCCAGGCTCCGGGACCCGCCCGCCTCCTCCCCGGACGTGCCCCCCCGCATCCGCCGAGCGGACTCCTCCTCGACTGGTGGCCCGAGATGTCCCAGATCCGGCTCCGTCTTTGATGGCCCCAGGGCCCGTAGGAGGAACCGCTTCCTTGGCTATCTGGGTCCGGCGATCTGCTTGCTTGCTTTTTCCAGCCGTGGGCCCTCGAAAGTCCCCCCCCTTCCCCGAGGGCAGCTTCTCGTACCGGATCCATCTTTGATGGCCGGGGGGCCTGGTATTAGGTCGGGCATGTCCTCCTAAAGGCGGATTGGGACGGACAGAAACGATAAAAAACAATCGAAACATCGTCCCCACATTTTTTTGGGAAACAACCCCAAATACTACTCTTGAGTATTCCTCCTGTAGAGGGACATGCCCGACTTAAGCCTGGTACAGGGTCCCCCCAGAAACGCGCGGTCGGGCGGGGATCGAGCAGAAGCGCAGGGGATGGAACAGCAAAAACAATCCGCGGGAGGCCTGCGGCGCTCGACTTTCGGCCCCTGCTCTCGCCTGCTGTCCAAACGGGGCGGGTCCTCCTCCTGCTCCTCCTCCTGCTCGTCCTGCTCCTCCTCCTCCTCCTGCTCCTCCTGCTCCTGCTCCTCCTCCTCCTCCTTTTCCTCTTCCTCCTCCTCCTCCTCCTTCAATCGTTTTTCGACAGCCCCGGGGCCCAGTGAGGGCCCCCCGAAGCCGAACATTGCGAAAACCTCCCGTCATGACTTTTTCACCACGCGAGGGTGTCTGCTGGGTCTCCGAAAAGTCTTCTGAGAAGAACCTGGACGCTTCTGGGCAGGCCCCCGACCCTTCTGAGAAGCCCCCGCCCTCTCAGAAGGCCACCTCCTCCTCCTCCTCCTCCTCCTCCTCCTCCTCCTCCTCCTCCTCCCCCTGTGCGCGCCACCGCGCCAGCTGCGGGGCGCCCGCCCTCTGGAGAGTGGCCTTCCCCCCCCCCCCCCCCGGGTGCGGAGAGGGGCGGGGCAGACCCTGATCCCCTCGCGTCGTGAGCAAGCCCCTCCTCCTCGCCCTCGCCCTCCTGCTGCTCCTCCTGCTCCTGCTTCTCCTGCTCCTCCTCCTCCTGCTCCTCCTCCTGCTTCTCCTGCTCCTCCTGCTCCTCCTTCTGTTCCTCCTCCTCCTGCTCCTCCTGCTCCTTCCGCTCCTCCTCCTCCTCCTCCTGCTCTTCCTCCTGCTTCTGTTCCTCCTCCTCCTGCTGCTCCTCCTCCTGCTCCTCCTTCTCCTCCTGCTCCTCATGCTCCTTCTGATCCTCCTGACATTTCGGCTACACGCAAGAGCGGCCCAGGGAAAGAGTGACCGTTGGTGCGCGGCTTTGGGGGGCCGCGTGGGGACCCAACCCAAGCGCGCAAGACGCTACTGCCGTCTCGCGTTCGGAGATCGGGGGGCCCCAGTGGGCCCGCACCACAGGCCACTCTGGCGAAGGGACACTCTTACGTGTGGCCGAACGTCTTTGGCCTCGGGAGCCCTTGCTGGGCCCCAGGGCCCCGAGAGCGGCTCAGGGGAACAACGCGTCCCCTGCAAGGGGCCAGACCCCTGCAGAGCCACGACGCGAACAACAATCACGACGTCGGATATCTGGGCTGGCGCGCCCGAAGTGGGTGCGGACGAAAGGGCACCGATGCCCTGCACAACTACTGTCTCAAGCTGGCAGCGGCCGCTGCTGGGCGGGCGACTTCCTCTGGTATCAGGTGGGCGGCAACCGCGGCGACGCCGACAGCGAGTCCTGCCCAACAAATGGGCAATGACGGCTGTCGGTCTTCGCGCCCGTACTCTTCGTGCCCACTCCGATCGTATACGGGCGGCCCGAGCTCTTGCCGGTGCCTGCCCCACTTCTTTACACGTAGGCGAAGGAAAGAGAGGGGAGCTCGACCACTCGAGGTGTCGATGCATCGAGCTACCGCCCCTTCTGCTGCTCTTGCGCCATCGACCGATGCCCGGCGGCCTTTCGGCGACCAGAGGAGGGCCGGGCAGGGTGCTCGATGGCCGACAGGGGGCCGCTTGGCCTCCACAAGGGTCTGAGGAGTTGGCTTCCCTCGGCTCAAGGTGGCGATGGCCAGAATGACGGGACATGCCCCCGCCTAAGCTCCCCCTTTCGGGGGAACCTGGGCGGGAGCGACGCGCGCATGGGCGAACCCCCTGGGCGATCGACCGCGGCAGATCCTCCTCCGAGCAACGCCCATGGCCTCATCTGGATCCACGCGCACAGAGCCAGCACCACAGCTGGAAGGAGCGCGGCTGCACGGACCCCGACGGCATGGCAGGTTTGCGGTCTGCAGCCGGAGCGGGAAGACGAGGAGCACGGAGCGGGCGTGCTTCTGGACCCAGAGCGAGGACAAGGCAAAGCCGCCCACAAGGACGGGGAGAGGGGGGGACTGGCAGGGAAAGGGGTGAGGCTGAGGATGCGGCGGAGGGCATGGTGGATGGATGGGAAGGGAAGCAACAAGCAGAGGAAGATTAGCTGCCCATCGAGAGCCCTCAGACGCCCCTCGGGCACCATCCTCACTCGTTCTCCAAGTCTCGCTCAGCCGTGAAGAGGAGGGAGGCCCCCGAAGGCCAAGATGAGGAGACTGTGGAGGCGCTCGCCTGCCTGCTCCAGGCCCCCCGCTGCCGCCGCACCGCCGGGGCACCTCCCTCCTCGTTCGGAGAGTGGCGGACCTGATCCTGGGATGAGGATGAGGAGGAGGAGGAGGAGGAGGAGGAGGAGGAGGAGGAGGAGGAGGAGGCGGAGGAGGAGGAGGAGGAGGAGGAGGAGGAGGAGGGCGACCTGGGCCCCTGCCTCCCCCTCGGGAGCTTCGGCCCCCACGCGCGGGCGATTTCCACCAGGCGTGCGTGCCCGCCCGCCCGCCTCCCAAAATGTCCCCAGACTTTTGGGATCACCAGCAGTACTCGAGCTCGCCGGACTGCCTCCCTTCCCCCCCCCCCCCGCGCCAGGCGCACTCTTCTGGAGCGGCCAGGAGGGGGGTATCCAAGAGGGGGGGGGTACAAATCATGACCGGCGGCATGTGCGCGGCCCAGCGGGGGGGCAAGGGACGTAATGAAATAAGAAGAGGCGCCATGAAATCTGGGGAAATATCATGGCCCCCGCCATGATATCCCCCCCCCCCCTAGTCATCCCCCCCCTCCTTTCCGCCCCCGAACTCTGGGCCAGGCACCCCGGGAGAGCGAGAGGCCGGGGCAGCGCCCCTGCGCACACAAAGGGGCAGCCGCCTGCCCCGTCTGCCCCTGCCCCCTGCGTCTCTGGGACCCGTCTCGCCGTTCGGCCGCTCCCTCCTCTTCGTTTGGTCGTTCCCCCCTCCTCGTTCGGTCGCTCCCTCCTTCGCGTTTCGGTCGTGCTCTCCTTCTCGTTCGGCCGTTCCCTCCTTCGCGTTTCGGTCGTGCTCTCCTTCTCGTTCGGCCGTTCCCTCCTCTTCGTTTGGTCGTTCCCTCCTTCTCGTTCGGTCGTTCCCTCCTTCTCGTTCGGTCGTTCCCTCCTTTTCCCTCGTCGTTCCCTGCTCATCCCTTCACCTGCTCGCTTTTCTTCCCCTCCGCCTGGCGCGGGCCCGGAGGCCCCGAGGAGGACCATCGGGGCGCCAGCCAGCAGCAGCAAGAGCAGCAGCAAGAGCAGCAGCAAGAGCAGCAGCAAGAGCAGCAGCAAGAGCAGCAGCAAGAGCAGCACCAGCAGCAGCAGCAGCAGCAAGAGCAGCAGCAGCCGCAGCAGCAGCAGCAGCAGCAGCAGCAGCAGCAGCAGCAGCAGCAGCAGCACCGTGCGCAGCTCGAGGCTCGCAGGCGGAGGAAAACGGCGCCTTGTGCATGACGTCCTCCAGCTTGCACTCCTTCACCTTCGAGTGGTCCTTGAGCGCCTGGCCCGAGCGGAGCGCGTGGCCCGCTCTGGCCCTGCCCTCGCCTGCCTCTCCGGTGCGCATCGGACCTGCCCCTGCCCTCGCCGCCCCCCCCCCTCCCCGATGACCCCCTCCCCGCGCCTCCTCCCTCCTCCGTCTGTGTCTTCCCTCTTCCCTTCGCCCTCCTGCCACTCCTCCTCCTCCTCCTCCTCCTCCTCCTCCTCCTCCTCCTCCTCCCACTCCTCCTCCTCCTCCTCCTCCTCCTCCTCCTGCTCCCACTTCCTCCTCCACCACCCTCCTCCCTCCCCCTTGCCGCCCCTCGCCCTTGCCGCCTCCCCTTCTCCCGTCCTTCATGCGCTCCCGTTCCCCATCCCTTTGCTACCTCCCCGCCTCCCCGCACAGTCCCCTTGCCCTCACTGGGTGGAAGTGGGCCGGTGCCCTCCTCCAGAGGCGCGCAGCATGGTTCGGCGCGAGAGGAGCGGCCGTTAAGTGAAGCCTACTGCGGGGCACGATCCGCGTCGTGGGTGTGTGCCGGCACGCCCCGCGTCGGCGCCCACTGGGGCGCAGGCGGAGTTCCCTGCGGGGCACGATCCGCGTGCGAGGTATGCCCAAACGCACGTGCGGCAAGCTCGTGAACAACGTAGGCGGATTGCGGCGGGGAAGAGGAAAGAGGGAGGAGGATGATCAGGAGGAGGAGGAGGAGGAGGACGGAGGAACGAGGAGGGCGGAGGAAATGCAAACGGGGGGAAGGCGGGATGAGGAGGAGGGGGGGGAGGAGGAGGAGTAGGAGGAGGAGGACGAGGGGAGGAGAAATAACGAGGACCCAACAACGCACGAGGGTAGGGAACAACTATTGATCCGCGCTCCCATGGCCACGACTATTGGCAAAAAGCAATGGCTCCAAACGCGCGGCCATGCTCCCTCATAACACACGCTCCTGGTTCCGTGCGTTCTTTAGACTTCTATTTCCTAGCCGGCCGCTAGCAGACGCGCCCATCAACCTGCATGTATCCATCCAGGCAGCCAACCAACCAGTGGAGTTGCCAGCCTGTCAAGCAAACAACACGTCAACCGAACAGCCAATCCGATAACCAACCTGGCCAATCTGGACATGCAAACAAGCAGAGGGGTGGTGACTGGGACCTCAGCGGGCGAAGCCGTTCACGTTCTTATGCGTGTGTGCGTGTATATACAAGAAATGACAGGTTGATGCATCTGCATGTAGGCGCATAGGCGTACGTTTACATACGTGTGTGCATTTATATTTGTATATATTTATATGTATATTATATATACATAGAGAGAGAGAGAGAGAGAGAAAGATAGAGAGAGAGAGAGAGACAGAGAGAGAGGGAGTTAGCGAGAGCGAGACGATCGCACAAGATAGCTGGAGACAGATGTGATGTATAGGCCCCGGAACCAACACGCACGCGCATGAACAATAGCAGGCACATGTTTGTGCAGATGTATATCCACGCATGCTTTACGGCGATATAGGTATATATAGATGGATTCATGTGTGTATATATATAGGTATTTCAACACGCAAGTAAAGACAGAGTAGTACATACTTCAAGGGAGGGGGTGGGTTAACGATCAGACAGGTAAGCATATTCATCAACATTGTGCGCTGACATCCTTGCATACACACATATACACTTATTTCTGTATACATGTGCACATACATAGAGAGACAGGTCTAAGTACACATACACATATCGACGGGGGTACAATGGTACAGGCACATGTGTATCTACGTGAGCATATCTTTGTACATGTACATGTGCAGGCATATATCTATACATCGCGAGTGGTTGAGTGACACTCACACATATGTATGTATGTATGTGGGTAGGTAGGTCGATATACAGGTAGGTGTGTGTGTATATATATATATATATAGTGTAGCCTCCATTTCTACACTCCGTGGCCTCCAAAGTGCCAACTACTGCATCATAACTTGCTCAAGCTGGGCTCCAAGACGCCAAGGGGGCCTCAACCACAACCAATATTGCCTCAGGGCTGCCCAAGACGCCTCCAAGACGCCCCCAGAGAGCTCCAAGAGGGCCCCCAACATGGCCCCACGAGGCCAGCACCGCCCCAATTCTGGAGGAACGCATTCATTCTGACCAAATCCACCCTTTTAGTTTCAACATCGTACACAGCGGCCAAAGAGGCCCCCAAGATCGCGCCAGGGCGGCCCACGAGGCCCTTAGACGCCCTAAGAGGCGCCCAAGACGGTCCACGAGAGGCCCAACAGAGCCCCAGAGGGGCCCACGAAGGGAACTTCGAACTGATTTTTCGAGCCATCCGCTCCAAGAAAACCCCCGAGACCGCCAGCAGGCGCCCATCAGAGTCCCAAAAGGCTCCAAAGAGAACCCCCAGATGCCCAACCTATGCCCATATTGGCCCATCAAACAATTCCTAAGAGGCAACATGCCTCACCTGCGGACATTATTTATCGTCCTGGGATCGGCGGCGTGTCTTAACAACGTGAGTATACAAGTGGCACGTGTGTGCCCAGGCTCATACAACAAGCTGAAGGGGCGTTTGAAGCAGGAGTGACATGCAATAGCGAAGTCGCACTCGAGCGCAAGTGGGGTTGCCACACCTTGCGATGTGTGTACCAGGGCCCCCCAGGAAGCCTCAGGAGGCCCGACTTGGATACCAGAAGAGGCTCCAGGAGGCCCCAGGATTGTGAGTGTGTGTGTGTGTGTGATGTGTGCTTTGTGTGGTGCGTGCTTTTTGTGTGTTGTCGGTGTTGTGTGTGTGTGTATGTTATGTTTGTCTAGCGTGTGATGTGTTGGGCGTGATTTGTGTCTCTGTGTGTGCATGTAGTTCTGAAGCCCCAGGAGGCCCCAGGAGGCCCCAGGCGGCCTCAGCAGGCCCAGGAGAACTCCAGGAGGCTCCGAGGCGGGGTCTGGGGTACCAGAAGGTCCAGAAAGCCCCAGGAGGCCCCAGGAGGTTCCAGGAGGCCCCCAGGAGGCTCCGAGGAGGGGTCTGGGGCTCGATTTTGGGAGGATGTCTCAGGCGAAACCGCCATTCTCTGAGAATCGGGGTCAACATTATTGAAATTACCATGTGTGTTTGAAGGTTTTATGTTAACATGCTGAAATTCCCATGTGTTTTTGGACCCTGACGTCACGATCTGCGTGAGGGGTGCCACCGATTTTCAGAATTTCGAGGATGTCCCGAGCGAAACGGCCAGACAAATCGCGGACGACGTGCGCATTAATCGCCTCTGAGCTCTACTCCCTCGGAGAGGTGCGTATGAGAATATGACTATTTGTATATATATATATAGATCTGTATACTCACACACTCATACATATATGGCCACACACATTTGCACTTACACGAGTGTGCATCCAATATGTACAAAATGAGCACACACATATATATATATATATATATATATATACACAGATGTCTGCATTTTCACATATGTGTGTATGCCGCATGTCTATGTATTTGTGTGCGTCGGTATATAAGTTTAACATGTATACTCCTATGCGTGCGTGCGTGTGTCCGTCTGTAAAGGTAATTTATACATATATGTTACACAGTTGTATCCATAGGGAGAGGGATACACAGAGAGAGGGAGAGATGGGGGAGGAAGAGAGAGAGAGAGATATTGATAGACATAAGTAACGATAGAGCGAGAGAGAGAGATCAATACATGTACATGTGTGTGTGTATATATATACATATACACATGTATCACTGCACATATATACATATATATATATATATACAGAGAGAGAGAGAGAGAGAGAGAGAGAGAGAGAGAGAGAAAGAGAGAGAGAGAGAGAGAGACAGAGACACTGACACGCATGTCCCCATGAGTTGACTGTAAGGAGGACGGATCTGGGAGGAGGGCACCTCCCGCACAATCATGGATCCCCCTCGTCCTCCCCCCTCCCCGCAGCTGCGGGTTAGTGGATGGGGGGGGGGGGGGCGCGAGCAGCGGAGCGGGCCTCCCCCTGATAGATGAGCACCATCTCGGGCACTGGAACTCCTCGGACCCAGTCGGGCGAACTTTGTCGTCGTCGTCCTTGTCGTCGTCGTCGTCGTCGTCGTCGTCGTCCACCCCTTCCTGTTCCTCAAAGCGTCTTATACATCGCGCGGCCGCCAACAAAGCTGGTAAACCCCACGGCCCTCGGGCCGCAGCTCGGGCTGAGAATGCCCGCCACGGGCCACTCAGGTCTCCTTGGGGAATTCTCGACGGAGCGCACAGGGCTCAGCGCGTCCTGAGGCTCGAAAGCATCCAAGTACTGCAAAGCTGTCAACAACCAAACCCAAACGAGCTTTCAGCACGGCTCTCAGATCCTGCCTCCTCTCTCCCCCTTCCTCCACCTCTGCCCCCTCCCCCCGGAGGCTGATCGGGGGGGAATCGGCAGGAGGGAGGAGGAAGAGGAAGAGGAGGAGCGACTGTGGCCGACCAAGAATGCGTGCCGATCGCCCTACAACACCAGCGCGCGCAAGTGGTGGCCAGTGCAATACATGATGGAGTCCGAATCTCGTGCGACATGTGCTATACCGTGCAACTGACGAAGCACAGCTAATCGAGAGCCACAAGTGCAACTCAGCATGGGAGTCCAATCAATGCTCACGCGGGTGGTCCAGACAGAGACACATGAGTGGGGAGGCTGCGGTGAAGCAACGGGGCAATTATACAGCCCACCCGGCATTCCTGCAGTACATCTGATGCTGGCAAGTGTAGGAACCCCCGTAAGGCTAGCAACTGCTGTCGATCCTCGGCGACGGCTGTCGAGGTTGCGGCCGACATTTGGGCTGCGTGCTGTCGCATTCAGCCGCGTGCTTCCATGCTACTAACCACGCGCGTTCCTGCTGGCGGGCGTGCCTGCGAACTGCCGCATGTCGACGTTCGTGATGTGGCTGGCGCAGGGCGTCCTCCGGTGGCATGCTCGATGTCCCCGTCGGAGATCTTGAAGTCGCGCAGTGCTCGCGCGCCGTCGTGCGATTCGCTCGGCCTCTTCAAGTGCGGGCTGCTGGCCAGTCGAAACGCGTATCAGTCGGACGCAGTCAGAAGAGATTTTGCCATGGTGTTCGTTGAAGCGGTTCCAGATGTGCGATGCAGTCAGAGTGGTGAAGAAGGCCGCGCTACCTGGGACACAAGGCTTCCCGCGAAATGTAGTGCTCGGAGCACATTGATATCACCCCGCCTGGCCGTGTTGCTCGCGGAGCTGACCCCGAGACTCTGAGATACTTCCACCCATCTGCGCAGAAGAGCCCGTGAGTCAACGGGTGATGCGTGGCGTTGCTGCACGGCAACAACAGACGAACAAGTCATTGAGGTGTAAACCTGCTGGACAGTAGGCAACATTGCTATGAGTGTGTACGGGCGAATGACTTCCACGAAGCCAGCGAGAAAGCGCCGGCGTTCCGGAGGATCCTGGTGCCCACCGCGCTTGATTTTACGACGCGAACGTGGCATCTGCCAATTCTTAAATCTACCCCTTTTGGCTTCCAAAAGAAGCAAGAGCGTCGAACTTCCGGCGGAGGGCGGGCTCGTCGGTCGGGGGGTGGTGCGCTTGGGCTATCTTTCCCGGTGGCACGGAGATCGCGCCTTCATCGTGGCCAACGCAGGCCGGGCGAGTACCTCTGCTTGAGATGGATCTTCTGAGTGTCCGAGACTGATCTCCCAAGCAATGGCGCGCCTGTTCCTGCCAACCGAGATGGACACGTACGGTATGTAGAGGCCTAGATGAGGTCGGCACAGTTGGGGTCGGAGAATCGCGCCGCATCGCCGATACATCGGCGATTTATCAGCGATGCATCGGTGATGCACCAGCGATGCATCGTCGACGTCAGCGATACATCGGCGACGTCGACGTGAAGCGAGCCTCATCGGCGGTGCATCCGCGATGCGGCGCGATCCTCCGACCCCATCGACTCCGACCCCATCTGCGAGGCCCAGAGTACGTCTGGCAGCCGCGCGGCCCGACCGCAACAAAAGGCTTCCACGATGCCGGCAGCCTGCGGACGCCAGTAATCGCTCGGCCGGCGCGCCGCTCGGGCGCCGCGCCCCGAAAGCGAAGCGCGCACCAAGCGCGGCACTGGCCCTCCCTCCGGCTCCGCCTCCTGCCGGTAGCGTGGCCGGCGCCCGTGAGCCAGGGCTGGGCACAGCCTCGAAGAGCTCTGCCAACGACCTCTCCGCGAGCACGCACCGTGAGAGGGCACCCGGCGACGGCGCGTTGAGATTCGCCAGCTCGTGCCGCAGCGCCACCTGGCTGCCTGCGAGCGCAAGGTCAGGCTCTGGCTCAAGACTCTCGGGGCGCGCCGGGGCCCGCCCGCCGTCCGCCAAATCGGTCCCTGGACCCCCCTCTGGGGTCGAAGCTGACTAGTTTGTCGAGCCGCGTCTAGCCGTGGCAACGAGGGGCCCCCTTTCTCCCTCCTTTCTGCCCAACGCTGGGCCACCTCAGCCCTCCAGCCGGCTCCAAGCTGTAGGCACGCCCTCTTGCTCAGGGCTTCCTTCTGCTTCTCCCGCCCCCCCCCGCTGACCCTGTCCCACCCCTCCGAGGGAACTCGAGGGAACTGTGCCAGACGGCGAGGACGGACCAGGATGGGGGGCTGGCGTCCTATCTTTCGCGACACGTACCTCTTCAGCATCTCGATGGTGTCGTTCACCGAGATCTCCACCCACACTGTCCTGCTCGCGGACGGTGGCAGGGCCCGCGGTTCAGCGCCGACAGTCCCCCGATGCACAGCAGCCCCCGCAACACCCCTCCCAGGATCCACCCCGGCCTGTTCTGCGAGCCGCGTCTGGCCGTGGCGCCCGTGTCGGCGGTGGACAAGCCTCCCTTTCATAAACCTCCCCTCACTGAGAACGGCCTGGGACCGAATTCGACGGACCTGGGCCCGCAAAAAGGACGGCCGCGACGCCCTCTCGCGAACCGAAAACGGCCAATTCCTCCATCGACGCGTCAGGGCAGGAGGTCTGCCCACCTCCGCGCGTGGGCCTCCAGAGGTGCCCCGAGGACCTCTGGACCGACGACGCCGCTCGGGGCGAGGCGGAGGGGGATAACGCGGGGCACGGGGCACAGCGGCCCCCGCAGCACCCCTCCCCGGCTCCACCCCGGCCTCTTCTGCGAGCCGCGCCCGGCCGTGGCGCCCGAGGTGACCCGAGGACCTCCGGACCCACGACGCCGATCGGGGCGAGGCGGAGGGGCATAACGTGCCCAGACGGAGGAGGAGGAGGAAGAGGAGGAGGAGGAGGAGGAGGAGGAGGAGGAGGAGGAGGAGGAGGAGGAGGAGGAGGATCAGAAGGAGGAGGGGCGGGAGCCCGTTCCACTTCACCGGGCCCGGCGCTGCGGCCGCCCGTCGGCACGCCCTGGCGGTGCGGCCCTGCGCCTGCCTCCGCTCTCCCGCTCCCGGCCCCCTGCGGCCGCTGCCTCGCCACAGCGCCGCGCCAGGGGAGTGGGGTCGGAGAGGGGCAAGGGAACGAAGACTGGCATAACCATAAAAACTCGGATGTCCGCGCGGATTTCTCGGATACTCTTCGTTCCCCCTGAGGGAGGGAGGGCAGCGGGGGGTTGGGAAGGACGGCGGGGGTTATAATTTTCCAACCTACTTTTGCCTTGATCACCAGACAGAATTTCGAGCACCACGAAAGTGCCGAAATTGACATGTTTTCACGTGTTGGGCTCTGGGAGGCACTCGTCCGACACTGTTTCGACACTGCTTCGACACTCTTCCGGGTGCTCGGAATTATCTCTGGGATGTCGTCCTTAGGTCCGATGGGGGCAGCAGAAGGCGAGGGGGCCTCCTCCTCCTCCTCCTCCTCCTCCTCCTTTTTCTCCTCCTCCTCCTCCTCCTCCTCCCCTTTCTCCTCCTCCTCCTCCTCCTCCTCCTCCTGCTCCTCCGCCTCCTCCTCCTCCTCCTCCTCCTCCTCCTCCCCTTTCTCCTCCTAACCGTCCTCCTCCTCCTCCCCTTTCTCCTCCTCCTCCTCCTCCTGCTCCTTCGCCTCCTCCTCCTCCTCCTCCTCCTCCTCCTCCTCCTCCTCCTCCCCTTCCTCCTCCTGACCCTTCTGGGCCTCCTCGGCGCGCGCGCGCGCGGGTCTTCGCGGACTTCACGTTCGTGACGAAGAGGAGCAGCGGCTTCGGGGGGGGCGCCTCCACCTGCCCACCCCCCCGAGCCCCTGTCCGGTGGCCGCGCCCCTCGCGTGCCAGGGGGGGGGGGGTTCTCGGGAGCGGCGGCGGCTGCCCCCCAAGAGGTCCAACGTATGGAAAAAATCACGACGGGGGCTCTTCGCAGTTTCTGGCCTCGGGACCGTCAGAAAACGACTCAGGACGCATAAACGGTCCTGGGGAAGGGGTCGAGGCTTCCGGGGACCCTGTATGGAAAAAATCGCGACATCGGATCTCTGGGTTCTTTTGCGGCGGGGAGCCTCGGAGGAGCGCAGCCCCCCCTTGCCATCGCTCGGACGTCCATTCCCCGTGCGTTTTTCGGCTTCGTGTTTTTTGTTTGAAAGCGATGCAAGATGCTCCTTAATATGGTCCTCGCCGAGGACAGCGTGCACACGTCCGAGCAACACGAGGAGCATCGAGCCACTTTCGAAACTGAAGGTAGACCTTGTCCAAGAGGTTGTCTGTACGAGGGGCGAGGCAGGAGGAAGAGGGGGGAGCAATGACCACAGCAGACGCTGCAATTCTGATATCTCTAGCGGTGGCCGCGACATGACCGAATCACCTCCCAAAGAGGGTTTGATAACGGACTCTAGAATGCCTGATACAATTAATAACGGCCATTTCCATGACGATGCCAGCGTAAACTCCAATGCCAACGATGTGTGCGATGGATGTCGTAACTACACTGGGAAAGGCTGCCAATCGCTGCTGCAAACAGCACGGTTCCCTGAGCTAGCTGTCGGCATACCAATAGCCTTTGCATGCCAACCAAAAGCAAAACCACAAGCCGTAATGCCAGTCATGCTGAGGAAGAACAAACACGCGCGACACATATTGGAGAGGTCAACTATCAACCTCACCGACCCTGGCTGGATATTGTGAGTTCCTCCGAATTAAGAAATGTATTTCGCCGTCGCCGTCGCTGTCGCCGTCGCCGTGCCCCTTCAGGGTCGGCGGCACCGTCGGCGGCACTGGCCGTGAGGCCTCCGCAGCTTCGGAGGGCGTCGACTCTCGACCCCACCCAGGGACACGCAAACAAAAAGACACAAAACCCATGACTCCTCACATTTTTCCGCTTTCTCTTGCACAGTTGAGTTCTAGAGCTCGGATTTTTTTTTATTTTTGTCGTCGTTGTTGTTCGTTTGTTCGTCGTTCGTCCTCCCTCCCCACCCCCACGGCCACGCAAGGAAACTCCTGGAGGAAGGAGGCGAGAGCCTCCTGTCCCTCGCAGCTCCTTGGTGCAAGAGCCAGGGCACGCGTGCCACTCGTTTTCTGTTTTCTGGGTCCTCTTCGTCTTCCCCCCCCTTGCCATGGTGCCCCCTGCCCCTGTTTTTGGGGGAATCGACGATTCATTGTGTATATATATATATGTCTATTATATATATATATATATATGTATATATATATGTATCGTTTTATACACATATTATTATTATTATCATTATCATCATTATTATTATTATTATGATTATGATTATGATTATTATTATTATTATTATCACTATTATTATTATTATTATTATCCATTTTTTGGGGGGGGGGGGGGGGGGGGGGTGTTTTTTCCCCCCTCCTATTCGGGAGCGGCCAAGAGGGTGGTGTCCAAGAGGGGGGGTGCAAATCATGACCGGGGCATGTGCGCGGCCAAGGGGGGGGCCAGGGACGTCATGAAATGATGAGAGGCGCCATGAGATCTGGGCAATACCATGGCCCCCGCCATGATATCCACCCCCCCCCCCCACCCCCACGGAGGAAGCCCCTGTCCTCCTCCTCCTCCTCCTCCTCCTCCTCCTCCCCTCCTCCCCTCCTCCTCCTCCTCCTCCTCCTCCTCCTCCTCCTCCTCCTCCTCCTCCCCTCTCCTCCTCCTCCTCCTCCTCCTCCTCCTCCTCCTCCTCCTCCTCCCTCCTCCTCCTCCTCCTCCTCCTCCTCCTCCCCCCTAGTCATCACTCCCCTCTTCGCCGCCCTGGCCGCAGGCCGCAGGCCGCACACGGGCCCACGCGACCGCTCCGCACGGCCCGGCCACGGGCCAGCCCGGGCCCGGCGCGCGCCGTGGCCCTCCCAGGGAAGCCCCGAGGGAGGGACGGGCCCGACCCCGGGGCCGCTCGGGCCCCGAGACGACGCTGTCGGGCCGAGCGAAAGGGGGGGATTCCCACTAGAGCTGAATCGAACCAGAGTCCAGGGAGGAAAAGCCTCCCAGGCCCCGACAACTGTCGTTCACTACACGGCCCTGGGCGTCTGCTAAACAGCCTTGCCCTGTTCGACTCCTTCCCTGGGTGCGTTTACTAAACGGCTTCGCTTGTCGGGGTGGTTGTTCTGAGTCGGGCCGAACGAAAGGGGGGGGGTTGGGAAAGGGGGGCTTACGAAATCTGCTGCATGCAGCCGGTTTCGGCCCCACCGAGGGGCCCATTCCTCGAGACATGGCCGCCTCCGGCGCCGGGAAGCGACGGGAAAGTCAGCTACGTGAGCTGATTCTCAACCCCCCCTTTGCTATCCCCCCCTTTCGCCCAGCCCGACGCTGGCCTCGACGTCGGGGGGACGCATCACCAGAGGAGGAGAGAAGGGGCGGCGCAAACAGAGGCTTTTGGCGCTCCGCGCGGATTTCCTGGAGCTGCGCTGGACCCTCCCTGGCGCGCCCGGAGCGCGCCAGGGGCGGCGCCGGAGGCGCCGCTGGGGGGGGGGGGGGCAGCGCGGATGCAAGAAATCCGGGGGCAGAGCGCCCAAAGTCGATGTTTATGCCCTCTTCCCTGCTTCGAATCACGGGGCAGAAGCATGGCAAATTTTGGACTCGGAGTGCAAGCGCTCCATCACCTGGCCGCTCTTGCAGACGGGGCTGCCGCGGCGGCCCCTCCCTGGGAGCCCATGGGGAGGATGGGCCCGACCGGGGCCGGCGCGAGAGGGGTGGACGCCGGCCGCGCCCCGGGACGACGACGTTGGCATCGACGTCGACGTCGGGGACGCAGCACGAGGCAGAACTACGGCAAATTTTGTAGGTGGCGCGCCCAGGGGGAAGCGAGAAGGGGCGGGCTTTCTCAGAAGGCTCGGAAATCGCGCGGACTTCCGAGGAGCTTGCTGAGCCTTCCCCGAAGACACGGAAAACTTCACAGACGGCGCGAAGGCTTCTGAGAAGTCCCGCCGCCTTCTGAGGAGGCCCTCTCCTTCTCGCTTCCTCACCTCGCTCGCCGCCGGTTCTGGACGCGTGGTATGCAGTGCCGCCCTGCCTGGGCGTGGAGCCGAGAGCTGACTTTAATTCGGCATCGTCATTTTTACCCTGCTGGCACGGCCCACGAAGCAGACCCGTGTGCGACTGCTTCTGTGCACCCCGAGTGCACCCCGCTGGCAAGGCAAGAGCTCCATCATCGGACCGCTCTTCCAGACGGGGCTGCCGCGACATCCCCTGCCTTTGCCTGTTGATCTCCTCCCTTCCCGTGGCCCGAGCCTTGGCCGCGGCCCCCGGCGCCGCAAACGAGCTTCTCTCGTGACAACGCCCCCTGGGAGAGGGCGGCCACGTGCGGCAGGTTCGTGTCGTGACGACCTGGGCGCTGGTTTCTGACACCGCGTTGATCGTTCAACCTTGAACGATCGGCGGCCCTTCGATCTCCAAATCGTTCCATATTGGCCAACTCTGGGCCACCGGCGGCGTTTAACCTCGAGCCCCCGCGGCGGGGTCGCCGCCGCGTCGACACGGCGCGAACCTGCCGTAAGCGGCATATGAGCGAGGAAAACTAACAGGTCTTACGCGAGATGTTATACCGACCTTACGCGGTGGCTTACGCAGGACCTTACGCGGGCAGCTTACGCGCGAATGTCGGCGCAATCGACCCCGTTTTCTTGCGTCTCTCATGTGAGAACCGAAAGGAGGAGCGTGCCGTGAGCCCCAGGAAAAGCTCCCGTCGCAGAGGGGCTCACCGTCCTGACTGGCTGACGCGCAGGCGCAGTCGCGGTGCTCCAGCGGCGGGCGTGGCGCTCCTACGCACCACCCGAGGGGCGAGAGGATGTGGCTCCCGGGTCGTGACGCTGGTCGCCAGCCGCCGTCTGGGACGATCCGGCCATCCCCGGGGTCGCCCTCGGCGAGGCGTACAGCTGCGGGGGGGCATCCCGAGGCGGGAAGGCCATCCCCCCCACGCCGGGGGAGCCTGCGAAGAGCACGCCCGACGGGCCTCCCACCGCGGAGGCGCCCCCGCCGCCCCCGCCGTCACAGACGGCGGCAAGGCGCCTCTGGTCGCCATGGCCATGGCTCGCCGATGGGGGGCTTGACGACTCCTGCTGGCCCGCGACTCGCGCTGGAGCTCCCACGACCTCTCCAGGTCTTCCAGGGCATCACCGGGTCCATCCCAGGCTGCCTGGAGCTGCTTCGGCTTGCCAGGAGCTTGCCTCGATTCGTCTGGCCCGATCCCCGCAAGTCGCCTGGAGAGGAGCCGTCAAGCCCTTCGGTCGGCGGCGCGCCTGGTTACAGAAGCCTTCTCCGAAGCCACGGAGGCCTTCCCAGAAGGCCACGGGTCTTCTGAGAAACCCCGGCGCCTTCTGAGAAGGCCTGCCCCCTCTCGGCCTCCTGATGTTTTCTAGGGTCATCATAGCTCGGCTCTCCAGTGGCCGCTCGGGGCGATGCGGGCACCCAGCGCACGCCTCCCGCGAGGCGCAGCCGCCAGAGCGCCTCCCGAGGCCGGACAACTGCCGAGCGCGCCCGAACACCTGGCACTTCCCGCGGCAGGCACGCACCCCGAGGCGGGAAAACCGCCGAGCACGCCCGGAGTTCCTGAACTCCTCCCCGCGGCGCGCCGCCGACGTAGGGAGCTCGGGGGGGTGGGGTGGGGGGCGAGCGGAGCCGGGTGTTGCCAGAGGTGCCCCTGGCCCAGAGTGCCCGCAGGATTGCGGAGGAGGCCCCCGCGGCCTCCACGGAACACCCCTCACGAGCCCTCAGGGGCCCAGACCAGGCATGCGCCGCCCTGACTTTCTCAATGCGGGGCCCCCGGGAGCCCCGACCCTCTTCCCGGGACCAGCCCCTGTCTCTCCCGCATCCCGAAGCGTTTCTGACGGTTGCCCTGGGCCCAGTGAGGGCGCCAATGGGGGCCGAACCTGGCGAAGCACCTCTCGTCGTGATCTGGCAGCGACGCGATCACGTCTGGGAGGTGCGCCCACGTGGAGCGACAAGCTGGGGGCACCCTTGGGGCCATTCGGTGGCAACTCGTGGGAGCCTCCCGTACCATCTTGTTAGTTTTTGCGAATCGACGAACATCGGTGCGAATCGGCGCTAATCGACGCAACGTCGTCGCTAGCCGACGCCAAACCGGCGCTATCTCATCGACTCCCAGACGCCAGTCGACGCTAAAGACGGAACTAGGAGTGCAGACCAGGCTCCCATGATTTGCGACCGACGGGCCAGGGTTAGGTCGGGCGTGTCCCCCTACAGGGGGACTTTGGGCGAAAAATAAAAAACAGTCAAAACATACTCCCAACTAGTCAACAAATAATCCAAAAATAGTCCCCAGACTATTTCCCTACCTAGGCTCTGCCTAGAAGGGTTCTTACTCGGTAAACTTAAAGGGCCGGGCAGTGGTCCTCGCCCGGGCGGTTCCCCCGGCATCCGCCCCGCGGTTCCCCCAGTGACGTTCCCTTAGCTTAGCGTTGCTTATCTCATCTTAGCTTAGCTTATTTCATCTTAACTTAGCTTAGCTTAGCTTCATCTGAGCTCAGGTTAATATTATCTTAGCTTAGCTTAGCTTGGCATAGCGCAGCGCTGCATTAGCATAGCATAGCATACCATAACCAATCATATCATAGCACTGCACAGCATAGCGCAGCATAGCATATCATAGCATAGCATAGCATAGCGCAGCATAGCATAGCACAGCACAGCACAGCATAGCATATCATAGCATAGAATAGCGCAGCATAGCATGGCATAGCATGGCATAGCATAGCAACTAATGCTGCTTTCCTAGGGCCTCCAACTTCTAGGTAGGGTCGCACTGGGGTAATTTTGGACTATCTTGGAATATTCCTCCTGTAGAGGGACAGGCCCGACTTAAGGCCAGGGGCGCCTTTGGCCCCCCCTGAGAGGGCGGAGGACCGCGGCCGGCCGCGGGGGCGGGGCTTCCCTCGGTCGGCGGCGCCTGCGGAGGAGGCGGCGGGCCGGCCGGCCCTCGGGTGGGCACCGGGGGGCGACGGGCCGAGTCGCGCTCCAGCTCTGCTTGAGTCCTACCAAACAAGTGGTACGCGTGCCCTGGCTCTTGCACCAAGGAGCTGCTAGAGACAGGAGGCTCTCGCCTCCTTCCTCCAGGAGTTTACTTTTGCGGCTGCGGGGGGGGCGAACGACGAACGAACGAACGACGACGACGAACACGAAAATAAAGAGGTCCGAGCTCTAGAGCACAGCTGTGCAAGAGAATAAAAGGCAGAAACTCTCCCCCCAGAATCGGGCCGGGCGAAAGGGGGGGATAGCAAAGGGGGGGGTTGAGAACCAGCTCACGTAGCTGACTTTCCCGGCGCCTCCCGGCGCCGGGAGGCGCCCATGTATCGAGGAATGGGCCCCTCGGAGGGGCCGAAACCAGCTGCATGCAGCAGATTTCGTAACCCCCCTTTCCCAATCCCCCCCTTTCGTTCGGCCCGACTCAGAACAACCACCCCGACAAGCGAAGCCGTTTAGTAAACGCACCCAGGGAAGGAATCGAACAGGGCAAGCCTGTTTAGTAGACGCCGAAGGCCGTTTAGTAAACGACAGTTGTCGGGGTCTGGGAGGTTTTTCCACCCTGGACTATAGTTCGATTCAGCTCTAGTGGGAACCCACTGTAGCTGGATCCAGCTTCAATACCATCGTAGTCGGACTCGATCCAGCTATGATAGAACCCTACTATCCTAAGAAGACTCGGCCCAGCTCTAATTGACTCCTACTTTAGTTAGACCAAGGTCTTATTGGATCCTACAAGGGTTCGACTCAGCTCTGATATAATCTTAGGGCTCGATCCAGCTTTAATATAATCCTTCTGAAGTTCGATCGTCGTCGTCGTCATCGTCGCCGTCGTCGCCGTCGTCGTCGCCGCCCGACGGCGCCGGAACCGGCGCCGGCGTTAGCCGTCGTCGGTTGCCACTGGGGAGGGAAGGGCGCCCCCATCCCTGGTTCGACCCCCCCCACCCATTTGTAATTCAAGGAGGGACCCC
>CAUYUJ010015451.1:55000-119280 GCA_963575745.1 Prorocentrum cordatum
GTTGCGTGCTTGTCTTTGGTATAGGCATAGTGACATGGTGTCGGTCTGGTGACATGGTGTGTAGGCATAGTCAGGTGGGAAAGAGCGCGTTCTGTGGTCGCTTGGAGGGGGGGGTGTTTGGAACCGGAACCCCCCCCTAGATGGAGGGGGTTCGAACCCCCCCCATCCCCCTTCCCGTGACAGAAGCGGGGGGGGTTCAACACCCCCCCCTCCCACCCCTCCCCTACTTTTCCTCTCTCCCTTTCCTCGGGCCGGCGCCTGCGCCGGCGGCGGCTGGCGGCGGCGGCGGGGGCGACGACTTCCTTTCCTGGGCCGGCGCCGGCGCCTGCTGCGGCGGGCGGCGGCGGCGGGGACCGTTGACGAGGACGAAGGCGACGACGATGACGACGACGACGACGACGACGACGCTCCGCCACCGTGCCTTGGTTTTGGGTCAGAGTCGTAATGGATGCCTCTTGGGGTCTTGTCGGAGGGCTCTCGGTGGCCTCTGAAGGGCATTTGCGAAGCCTCCTGGGCGCCTCCTGGGCGTCTCTTGGGGCCTCTCTGAGGTGGTGGCGGTGGTGGTTGCGGCGGTGGTGGTGGTGGCGGAGGTGGTGGTGGTGGGTGGTGTGGTGGTTGGTGGTGGTGGTGGTTGTTGTGGTGGTTGTGGTGGGTGGTTGTGGTGGTGGTGGTGGTGCGGTGGTTCCTGGTGGTGGTGGTGATGGTAGTTGTGGTGTTGGTGGGTTAAGGTGGTGGTGGTGGTGGCGGTTGTGGTGTGGTGGTTTGTCGTGCTGGTTGTGGTGGTGGTGGTGGGTTGTGGTGGTGGTGGTTGTGGTGGCTGTGGTAGCTGTTTGTTGTGGCGGTGGTGGTTGTGGTGGTAGGTGGTGGTGGTGGTGTTCGTGGTGGTGGTGGTTGTGGTGTGGTGGTTTGTGGTGGTGGTGGGTTGTGGTGGTGGTGGTTGTGGTTTTGGTGGTGTGGTGGTTTGTTGTGGTGGTAATGGTTGTGGTGGTGGTTGGTGTTGGTGGTGGTGGTTTTGTGGTGGTGTGGTGGTTTGTGGTGGTGGTGGTGGGGTGTTGTGGTGGTGGTGATGGTTGCGGTGGTGGCGGTGGCAGTTGTGGTGTGGTGGTTTGTGGTGGTGTTGGTGGTGGTGGCGGTGGTTCGTGGAGGTGGTGCTGGTGGTGGTGGTGGTGGTGGCGGTATTGGTTGTGGTGTGGTGGTTTGTGGTGGTGGTGGTGGTGTGGTGGGTTGTGGTGCTGGTGGTGGTGGTGGTTGTGGCGGTGGTGGCGTGGTGGTGTGGTAGATTGTGGTGGGTGGTGCTGGTGGTGGTGGTGGGTTGTTGCTGTTGTGGTGGTGGTGGTGGTGGTGAGTTGTTGTGGTGGTGGTGGTGGTGGTGGCTGTGGTGATTGTGGTTGTGTGGTGGTTTGGTGGTGGTGGTGGGTTGTGGTGGTGGTGGTGGTGGTTGTGGTGGTGGCGGTGGTGGTGGTGGCGTGGTGGTTTTTGGTGGGTGATGCTGCTGGTAGCGGTGCCGGTGGTGGTGGTGGGTGGTGGTTGGTGGTGGTGGTAGTGGTCGTGGTTGTGGTGGTGGTGGTGGTGTGGTGGTTTGTGGGGTGGTGGTGGTGGTGGTGGTGGGTCGTGGTGATGGTTGTGGTGGTGGCGGTGGTGGTGGTGGTGCTGGTAATGGTGTGGGGTGGTGGTGGGTTGTGGCGGGTTGTGGCTGTGCTGGTGGTGGTGGCATTTTTGGGTGGCGGTTGTGTAATGGTTTGTGGTGATGGTGATGGTTGTGGTGGTGGTGGGTTGTGGTGGTTGTGGTGGTTGTGGTGGTGGTGCTGCTGCTGCTGTTGTGGTTTGTGGTGGTAGTGGTGTGGCCTTCGGCTCTTCCCACCACCGTGTTTTGGCTTTGGGCCAGAACTCCAATGGATGCCTCTTGAGGTCTCGTCAGAAGGGTCTCGGGGGCGTTAGAGGAGCATGTGTTTAGCCTCGTGGGCCTTCCTAAGGGCCTCTCGGTGGCTCCTGGGGGGTGAGGGCTCGATGTGGCGATTTGTGTGTTCCCTCTGCGGCCTCTGGGCCCTCTCTGGTCATCGTTGCTGCGTGCCCGCCGCCGGCGCTGCCGAATGTTCCCGCGGCAAGCGCCCGTGAAACGCGCTCTCTCTCAGGTGGTCATTCTGCATTGATGTTGCTCTGTAGGGTCAATTGTATGGTCTCTTGGGTCTCTTCGTCGTTGGACGGTGGTGCTGCTGTCATCCAAGGAACCGCGCGCGATGGGGTGGCTTGGAGGTGTAGCGGGCCTTGCGTGAGTATGGTACTGGTTGCTGCATGCCATGCGTATGGGTGTGTCCCACTTTTACGATATTTCCCTGCGTGGGCGTCGTGGGCGTTCTTCTTCGCGAGGAACGCTGCTCCACACTGGTAACGCGGGAAACTGGTATTTGGTGGTGGTGGATATATGGTCGGTGCTGGTGGCGTACCGACAATGCTTTGGTAAGGCTCGAGGGCGTCGTACCATTGCTCCTGGTGGGCTTTGTCTGCTGGTCGTCGTGCGTACCTGGTGAGAACAGTCTTAGCGATTGTTTTGGACCTGTTGGGTTCGCTCCGAGCTGCTCGTAATCTCTCTTGCATGTCGGTTGACTCTGTGGGTTGCTCGTTGGTATGCAAGTAGCTCTACATCCAGTATGTGTCCTCCGTGAACGTGCTGGCCCAGCTTGGGTCGTGGTGAAGATCTTGATCAAGTGGCCTCAACAGTGCTGTGGGCCCGTGGAGCAATTGGCGTAGTGGTATCGCTGTCTCCTGGCTCGTCGTGCCGCGCCGCGTGGCCCCCCGTTGGCGTCCGCGAGCACCTTCAGGTTGCATTCCTTGGAGGTCTGCTGTCAATGGCGTGGTGTTTGGTAGCTTGTCGGCAGCCTTTCATGTACTCTACCGTAATGGCCACCTGATCTGTCCCCGTGAAGTTGCTCCAAAGATGGTCGTTGTAGGTTGAAATGGGGAGTGCGAGAGAGACGTTGTAGAATGCAGTCTTGTTGGTAGGGATATGCTGTCGTTGGGATATATGCTTGCGTGGGGGTCTTCGGCTAACCATCGCCTTGTTGGTTCTTTTCCTGGTCTCTGGCCCCGCAACTACCGTAGATGCTGTAACTGTGCCAGAGGCCGTCTGAGAATCGACCGGTTCCACCGTCTGGTCGGTGTAGGTGCTGGGTATGCTGTTGATGCCCTCCTTGGCCATGTGCTCTCTTGTAGTCCTGGATCGTTTGCCAAAACGGCAGTGGCATAATCTTGATCTGAGGAGTCGCATGTCATGCACTCTTACTTTGGATTCTACTATCTGTAACAATGTTGTCGCTGTGTTGGTCGCCTGCTGTGGAATTGTGGCGGCGTATGCAATCGTATCGTCAACGAGTGATGCGTCGGCGGGCGTTTTGCCCTCGCCGTCATGTTCATGGCTTGCTGGGCGTCCTTGAGGAAAGGTCAGCTGCACATTGTTGTCGTGATCGATGTCGTACTGGAGTCCCTGCTCGATCATGTCCGCGGCAGTGGCCTTGGTGATCCACGCGAAGGCGACGTTGAATGAAAAGTCCGACATGAGCACTCCTGGTCGCGCACCCGTACATGGTTGAGCTATGCGAATCGATCCTCTGGTTGTTATCCAGAGGTCGGTATGGGCGTCTCTAAGTCAAGCGACCAAGTGCTTGTCGTCGATGTTCTTGTCGATGCGTGGCATGCCTTGCAATGCTCCTTCCAGGGGCGGTTGTGTCAATGGTGACGCTATCATGCTGTCCAGTAACTCGCGCAGTTCATCTTCGTCTGTAAGTAGCATGGGAAGGAGTTAGAACTGCTGTGTAGAAGGCACCCTGCAAATCCAGGGATAGCAAGCAGCCGTCCTTGATGTAGGTGAGGTTTGCGTCACGTAACACTGTAATAGTGATCTGTTGGAGCTGTGTTCCCAGATGCCGGTGGTGATGCTTGGCGACAGAAGTGTTCAATCGTATCATGCGTCGCTCGCTGAGCGGCATGCTGTTCGCACCGTTCTCGGCGAAGGATGCCCGCCATCCTCCTGTGTGTGATACTGGTTCATCTGTAGCCATGTGCGACTCGACGATCAATGGGTGGTGAATGCGGGCCATCTCCTCGCTGGCGGTGCGGCGCATATCGTTCGTGCTGTAATCGGGGCCTCCTTGTCGGTGGGGCTTAGCAGCGTGAAAACTGGCAGTCAATTCGCTCTTGGTGATGATATTCGTGATAAGGGGGTCTCCTGGTTGGTGCTGGGCAAGATGGCCGCTTCAGCTTTCTTGCTGTAGATATTGGCGGCGCCCTCAAGTTCGCGGAACTTGGCGTGGTCGGCTATGGCGAAATTGTCCAGCTCGGCCTCTGCTTGGGCTTGCTCGCTGGTGATAGGGTCGCCGGTGGCGTCAAGTGTGTCACGGTGCTCCGTAATCATGCGTGGTGGCCATCCCCCAATGCGTAGCAGATGTTATTCCTTCTCATTCTGCATCGTTGTCCTGAAGACTCTTCGCATTGTGGGTGTCGTCCGAGTGCCCTTCGAGGTGCGCCTCCTTGCCGGCGCGCATCCTGCGTGTTAGCTGCGTGCTGCGCTGTTGTAGGGGCGCGTTGATGACGAGTTGCAGCTCCTCGTGTTCGCCTTGGAGTCGTGCCGCGCGCGCGTCTGATCCAATCCGGTTGACCATCAGCGTGGACGAATCGTCCATGGCATCTTTAGCGGTTATTGTGGGGATCGAATCGATGCCTCTTTGAGTTGGTGGGCCAATCTGGCTGTCAAAATTCGAGCGCGGGTGGATTGTGGGGCGTCGTTCCATGCGCGGCGCGGTCTCTGGTGCGCCCGTCGTGGTCGCAGCAGCGCGAAGGTGGCGTCGGTGATGTGCGGCTTGCGTATCCTGACCGCCTCCTGCCGCCTCCTGCTTGTAGCCTTTCTCGGCGGCATCTCCGACTTTCTGATTCGATTCAGATCGAAGGTGTGGACGTTGATGTCGAAGTCCCAAAGGTACGAATGGATGTTGTCCAGCTCTTCCCGGAATCTATTCTCGTCGGTTGGGTTGGTGATCCTTTCTTTGGCCCAGTCGCGGTGCGGCGCGCTTGGTGTGAAACGCAACCATGTAGGTCTGGTGCGTCATGACAGGTAGGTGCTCCTCATCCTTCTGTGCCATGTAATGTCATCAATCGTAGCTATATCCGTCACAGTGTCCATGTTGCTGGTTGGGATGATCACGTAGTCGATGCAGTCCTTCTTGCTACCTCTCTGTTAAGTACTTGTGGCGCCCCTGCATTCCCTTGTAGCATCCTAGCTTGGAGTGTCGTACCCACTTGGGGGTACGTGCAGCTTGCGCATTCTGGTCGTTTTTTGCGGCAGTCTGGTCTCCTTCGCGCCGACGATGTGGGTGCTCGTGTGCTTCAGCTGGTGGCTGGTGGCCTCTGCCCTCGTTGGCCTCCTGTGCTGCTCCCTTGCTGTGTCGGTTGGCTCTGTGAAGCCTCGAACGTTGACGGTCATGCCTCTGAATGTGACGGTGGCTTTCTTGCTGGCTTGCTCCTGTCGGGTTTCGGGGCACCCGGGTGTAGCTGTGACTGAAGGCGCTCCAGTGCTCCAGCCGTGGTCGGTGAGGTCGGGGCATGCCCTTCGGGTATTGTCGCTTGCTTGCTGCGCTCGGCGTCGAATTCATCGGCCCATTCTGGTAAAGGGGCTTGCGTCGTCTCGTAGGCTCTGCTCTTTGCGAGGGAATCGGCCAGCTCGTTCCAAGGGTGTCCGTTGTGAGCGTAAACGTGGTCGGTGTGGAGTTGGGTGGAGGTCGATGCTAGCTGGTGTAGTTGGTGGTTGAGAGCGACGATGTCGTACTTGTTGTGGTATTTATCTGCCTTTGGCCAATCCAGTGGCAACTTTTGAGTCAGTATGGGCCGTCGCTGGCGCGTTGTTTCATGTCGGTGCCTGGCTGTAAATCCATGCGCATGTCTAGGTGAGTGCCGTCAGCTCTGAGGTAGTCGATGTAACCTCTTCTGTGCAAGTTCAAGTGGCGTCCGCGACTTTGGCTGCCATGTTGCCGACGTAAGCGATGCCGTTTTCGTCCTCGTTAGTGGTCACCACAACACATGCAACTTTACTAGAGTCATTCTGGTGGGCGCCGTTGGTGTATGCGTGTGTCCGCTCGATCGCTCCATGCGTCCTGGGGGGTAGGTTCGAGTGCCATGATGGCTGCTGGGTGAGACTATCCTGGCTCTGGAGATCAGTAAAGTCGGTTGCAAGATGGGGCGGGGAGGTGCGTCTGAGTACGTCGGCGATCGCTGAAATCACTATGAAGGTGTATTGGACCTCTCGCTCACTGCACGCCTCTCTGCGTGGTCTCCCAGTGTCTGGCCCTCTCGCGCGGAGCAGGGTTCCTCGTCCGTGGACCTCCGTCGCTGGTGGACGTGGTGGGTTGTGACCGCCGTAGCTGGCCCCTCGGCGCCGGCTGACGATATGTTGCCTCTGCCTACTGGAACCTGCCCGCTGGCGGCCCGTGGGAAATGGGCCTGCCGCTTTGTGGCTTGGTCGGCAGGGGCCTTTTCGGGTGCGCTTCCCGCCCCGCCAGAACCCAGCCTTCCATTCCCCCTGGGGGAACGTGGCGCTGATTCTGCCCAGTTGCGGGCAGGGGGCGCGAGGCAGCGCCCGGCGTGCCTCGCACAGCCTTCGCCGCGGAGGCCGCCCCCGTCCCTCCAGACTGTGCCTGGAGGCGCCGCAGCGCCGCCCGCGCGCTCTCCAGGAGATGGAGAACCGTTGCGCGTTGGTCCGCCACCAGAGCGACGTCTTCCGCCACGGGGGGGAATATGAAACTCAGCTCGGCGCTTTTTGTCCAGAGGAAGAGGAGGGAGCGCGCGGTCACCAGCGTTCGACACCTCGACAATGCAAGACCACAGTGTGAGCTAGAATGTCGCCAGGCAGCCCAAGAACTCTGCCCAAACCAGCCTGCAACAAGCAAGCCCAAAACTCTGGAAAAACAGACCTGCAATAGGACTTGCAACTGGCCTGGGGGAGTGACGCAGGGCATTCACAACATGGCACCACGAAGTATCCCTGACAATTATTGTCCAGGCGTTTCTATGCAGAGGAAAAGAAGGGGCGGAGCAGGAGGAGGAGGAGGCGGAGATAGAGGAGGAGGAGGAGGAGGAGGAGGACGAATATGAGGATGAGGGTGAGGAGGGGGAGGAGAAGGAGGAGGAGGCGGTGGAGGAGGAGGAAGAGGCGGAGGAGGAGGAGGAGGAGAAGGAGGAGGAGGACGAGGAGGAGGACGAGGAAGAGGAGGAGGAGGAGGAGGAGGAGGAGAAGGAGGAGGAGGAGGAAAGAAGGAGGAGGAGAAGGAGGAGGATGAGGAGGAGGACCAGTGTAACCCAAGAGTCATCAACGATGCTGGAGGAAGCCCTCCTTCCAAGCTCCCTTTTCATAGGCCCCGACAACGGTTCATTTCCATTGAGGGAACTGGTTCGTTTGAAAACACCCGTTTGAAGACCCTGAAGCATGCCAACACATTGTTCTCGGGATTCCAACGCCACGGATCAACCTGACTGTTGCGTGTTGACGGCCCTGAATCTTATCATAATGCCATTCCTAGGACTTCAACTGTAGCGCCATAGAAAATCAACGTAGCTGTTGCACCCGCATAATCCGGAATCCTTCCAAAGCGCCATGTGTGGTATGATGATGATGAAAATCCGTGAAAATCTTGGACATTTTGTGCAACAGTGTGCGCGGCGCTAAGGCGAGAACCACATTTTGAAAAGGAACCGCCCTCAATCCGTGAACCTCTTGCAATTTTTTGAAACGAATGTTCGCCGCGCTAAAGCGAGAACCACATATTGAAAACCACCTGCCCTCCATCTGTGAAGCTCTTGCAATTTCTTAAAACTAATGTGCGCCGCGCTGAAGCGAGAACCACACTTTGAAAACCACTCGCCCTCAATCCATGAAACTCTCGCAACGTTTTGAAACGAATGTGCGCCGCGCTAAGGCGACAGCCACATTTTGAAAACCACCCGTCCTCCATCTGTGAATCTGTTGCAGCATTTTAAAACGAAGTGGCGCCGCGCTAAGGCGAGAGCCACATTTTTTTAAACCACCCGCCCTCCATCTGTGACGCTGTTGCCAATTTTGAAACTACAGAGTCATAAATCATCAGAAAACCTCAGGCGAAACGCCCCGCCCGCCGTAAAAACGGGCCCCAGGGTGCGCCAGGATGAACTTATTTATAAGGACAGGGAGGAGGAGGGGGAGGCGGAGGAGGAGGAGGAGAAGGAGGAGGAGGAGGAGGAGAAAGAGGAGGAGGAGGAGGAGGAGGAGGAGGAGGAGGAGGAGGGAGGAGGAGGAGGAGGAGAGGAGGAGGAGGAAGAGGAGGAGAGGAGGAGCAGGAGGAGGAGGATGAGGAGGAGGAGGAGGAGGATGAAGAGGAAGAGGCAAAGGGGGAATATGAGGGGAGGAGGGGGAGGAGGAGGAGGAGGAGGAGGCGGTGGAGGAGGAGGATGAGGAGGAATATGAGGAGGAGGATGAGGAGGAGGAGGAGGAGGAGGAGCAGGAGGATGAGGGGGAGGAGGAGGAGGAGGAGGAGGAGGAGGAGGAGGAGGAGGAGGAGGAGGGAGGAGGAGGAGAAAGAAAAAGAGAAAGAGGAAGATGAAGAAGAAGAGGAGGAAGAGGAAACGGGAGAGGAGGAGGAGGACGATGAGGAGGAGGAGGAGGAAGAGGCGGCGGAGGAGGAACAGGAGGAGCATGAGGAAGAGGAGGATGAGGAGGAAGAGGAGGAGGCGGAGGAGGAGGACGATGAGGAGAAGGAGGAGGAGGAGGGGGTGGAGGAGGAGGAAGAGGAGAAGGAGGAGGAGGAATAGGAGGATGGGGAGGAGCAGGAGGAGGAGGAGGAGGAGGAGGAGGAAGAGGCAACGGGGGAATAGGAGGGGAGGAAAGGGAGGAGGAGGAAGATGAGGAGGAGGCGGTGGAGGAGGAGGATGATGATGAATAGGATGAGTATGAGGAGGAGCAGGAGGAGGAGGAAGAGGAGGAGGCGGAGGAGGATGAGGATGAGGAGAAGGAGGAAGAGGAGGCGGAGGGGGAGGAGGAGGAGGAGGAGGAGGAGGAGGAGGAGGAGGAGGATGAAGAGGAAGAGCAGGAGGAAACGGCACATGGGGAATAGGAGGGGATGCAGGGGGAGGAGGAGGAAGAGGAGGAGGGTGCGGTGGAGGAGGAGGAATATGATGATGAGGAGGAAACATATGAGGAGGAGGAGAAGGAGGAGAAAGAAGAAGAGGAGGAAGAGGAAGAGGAAGATGATGATGATGATGATGATGATGATGATGATGATGATGATGATGATGATGATGATGATGATGAGGAGGAGGAGGAGGAGGAGGAATATGAGGAGGAGGATGAGGAAGAAGAGGAAGAAGCGGGGGAGGAGGAAACGGAGGAGGAGCAGGATGAAGAGTAGGATGAGGGGGAAGAGGAGGAGGAGGAGGCGGAGGAGGAGGAATAGAGGAACATGAGGAGGAGGAGGAGGAGGAGGAGGAGGAGGAGGAGGAGGAGGAGGAGGAAAATATTAGATCAACCTCCGCGTTTCGCGCTCCCACTACGATCACCTGAGGACGTCGACGTGTTTGGCCAACTTAGTGTGGCCTGGGGCACGTCCCTTCTCCAGAACCCTTAGGTACCTGAGCCCCATGCGTGTGAGGGGCTCGCAACCCTTGACCAGCGTGCCCGTCGCGCGGAAGTGGACACTGTCAAGACCCTCGCGCCCCGAACAGGCGAAAATTCAGCTCCTTCTGCGTTCCCAGCCCCCACCTCCCACCACAGCATAGTGTGAGAGGGATGCACCGAGACACCCCGCCTGCGAGGCCCTGCCTCTCGCGGGGCGCAACGCATGTCTCGCGGAACCATTTACGTAGTGAGGACTTGCGCCTGCTGGCCGTTTCCGCGCCCGACAGTGCCAACGACGACGTCGACGACCAGACGACGCCAATGCGCTCATCACGTGCGCAGTGTCTCAGGGGGCCGCTGGGAAGTCATGCTTCGGCCTGGCGTTTCCCTGGGCTGCAGCCTTCTCCTCGGCTCTGGCTGAGGAAGGCAGGACGGGGGAGGAGGAGGAGGAGGAGGAGGAGGAGGAGGAGGAGGAGGAGGAGGAGGAGGAGGAGGAGGAGGAGGAGGAGGAGGAGGAGGAGGAGGAGGAGGGAGGAGGGAGGAGGGAGGGAGGGAGGGAGGGAGGGAGGGAGGGAGGCGGAGGCGGAGGCGGAGGCGGAGCGGAGGCGGAGGCGGAGACGGAGGCGAAGACGGAGGCGGAGGCGGAGGCGGAGGCGGAGGAGAGGAGGAGGCGGTGGAGGTGGAGGAGGAGGAGGAGGAGGAGGAGGAGGAGGAGGAGGAGGAGGAGGAGGAGGAGGAGGAGGAGGAGGATAAGAGGAGGATAGGAGGAGGATAGGAGGAGGATAGGAAGAGGAGGAGGAGGAGGAGGAGAAGGAGGAGGAGGAGGAAGAGGAGGAGGAGGAGGACGAGAAAGATGAAGGAAAAGGGAGAGAGAGAGAGAGAGAGAGATAACAAAAAAGAGAGAGGCGAGGTGGTCGCGGCGCGGTGTCCTGATGCTTTCTTTCGAACTCGTCGTGCCGCTCCGTCAGCGCGCTTGACGAAGCAGCTGGTGCGGCGAGGAGGTCGGCGCGTATCGCAGGCGTGGCGGCAAAATCCTGGGCAACCGCCTTGCGTCTCCACCGCCGGGGCAGGTGCGGCGGTGCGGCGGTCGTTGACGTCTACTCTGGGCCCGCCCAGCTCGCCGCCAGGGGTGGCCTCCCCGGCGGGGCGCGGGGGTAGCAGCCCCGGGCGCTCCAACTTCACTCCAGCGTGGCCAGCGGCCAAGGGCGCTTGGTCCAGTCGCCGCGGCAGGGGCAGACCAGGGCGTGGTCGCTGAAACCGTCCATCAACTTGTTGTCACATGGTGGGCAACAACATTTCCCTTCCAGGAGCTGGTCTCGCAGCGCTCCTCTACAGGGAAACCTGCATGAGGCCGTCTGGGAAAGCGATGCCAGTGGCCTCGCAGGAGAGCGCCTGGAGCCACGCGCCAGCGCCTGGGGCCTCCTCCTCCTCCTCCTCCTCCTCCTCCTCCTCCTCCTCCCTCCTCCTCCTCCTCCTCCTCCTCCTCCTCGTCGTCGTCGTCGTCGTCGTCGTCCACCTCCTCCTCCTCCTCCTCCTCCGCCTCCTCCTCCTCCTCCTCCTCCTCCTCCATCTTATCCTCCTCCTCCTCCTCCTCCTCCTCCTCCTCCTCCGCCCCTCATCATCCTCCTTCGCCCCCCCCCCCTTTATCCCTCTGTTCTGTTGGAGGACGGGCCGCGGGGCGGTCTCGCCCTCACAAGGGGGGGAGGTGCTGGATCCAGTGCCCCCCCCCCCCCACAACGCATCGTACTGCATCCGCACGCCCCAGAGAGCAGTGACCTTTCTTGACGCCTACACGCGGCCTCCGTCTGCGCAGCGCCCGCGCTATTCACCGACGGGCCTCCAGCTTTTCAGGAGGCCAGCGGCGGCCACCAGCGCGCGCCGACGAAGGAGGGTCAGCCTTCGGCTGGTCCCTCCATGCCCCGCCCCTCCCCTCCTCGACGCACCCAGCCTACGCAGCCCCTCGTGCTTCGCCCCATGCCACCCCAACTCTGTGCTCCCAGTCTTTGCTTCTACTCGCCCCATTACTGCCGCCTGTGAAATTACAAGCGTCCGGGGCCGCAACCTCTACTGACTGGCTTTGAGCCCCCCCGCTCGCGTTGTGGCCGCCTTGTCCATCCTGGGCAGCGCCACCGAACGACTCCGCTGAAAGTGCAGTACATGCACCACGTAACGACTGCACTGCCAATAACGACCGTCACCATTCACATCATCGCCGCCACCTCTGCGCAAACCTCGTCGCCATCACAATTGCTGTTACCGCCAGCGCACCACGCCACCATGACCAGCATCATCACAATGTCATTTGCGAGCTCAGACCCAACTATCCGACGTATCATTTTTTCAACACGGGGTGTTCAGAAATCCCGACCCTTTCCCCAAAACCATTTTCCATCCCGAGTAGATCTTTCACAGTCCTGGGGTTGGAGAAGGCTCCCAGAGGTCCAAGCTGTTCACCAGCGTCGTGCTGTTTTTTAGTGCGTTGAAGGTCTGGGAAGGTGTGACGTCTGCAAGGGCGCCGCAGCGGCTGCGATAAACGGGCACCAGACCTGCTGAATGTCTGGGCTGCCACGGAATTGTACGGCAGGACGTCGGACCTCGGCGCCAACACATACAGGTCCGCTTATGCTGAGACGTTGATGATAATTTGAGCCACGGGATCCTGGTGCAGAGGGCTCCGAAACAAGGTCCAGGAAAATGGGGTCGGAGGATCGCGCCGCAGCGCCACATCGCCGATGTGTCGGCGACTCTGGCGTGGAGAAAATCGGGCTCCCAATCGAGCCGCATCGCCGGTGCATCGGCGATGCGGCGTGGTCCTCCGACCGCAACCACTCTGGCGACACTTGGCCGACCTAGGAAACCCCCAACCAAAAAATGATGACACCTATTCGGAGGCTGGATTTGCTTCCGCGATCCTTCGCTGGCCTTCCGCTGGGGGAACCGCCCTCGTCTTTCTTCCGCCGGCTTCCGCAGGCCTTCCGCCGAAGAGATGCCAACTCCTTCGCTCGGCTATACGCAAGAGTGACCCTGGGTAATAGTGACCTTTGGTGCGAGGCATAAGGGGGGCGCGGGGGAGCCAAACCCGAGCGCGCAAGCCGCTGATACCGCAGCGCGCTCGGCGATTGGGGGACCCATCTGGGCCCGCACCAAAGGTCACTCCTGCGAAAGGTCACTTTCACGTCTAGCCGATTCGCTTCCCCGAAGGCGAGGCCCTTGCTGGGGCAGCCCATTTGGAGGCCTGAGCGGTGCTGGCGCCGACTTCCTCAGCGCCGGCGAAAGGCCTCGCGGCCGCGCCGCCGCGAGGGCCGACCAGCGCCCCGCGCGGAGTGGGCGGCCGCCTCAGCTGCCGCTGGGCAGCAACAGGCGCGGCAGCATCACCGTGGGGCTCGCCTGCCGGCGCGGGTCGGAGGAGGTGGAGGGATAGGGGGGGGGAGAGGGGGGGGAGGGATGAGGGGGAGTAGGGAAACGAGCAGGAATAGGAGTAAACATTGGAGTAGGAGTCGGAGTCGGAGTCGGAGGAGGAGGAGGAAGAGGACGAGGAGGAGGAATATACAAATGAGGAGGAGGATGAGGATGAGGATGATGATGATGATGCTGATGATGAGAATTATGGCTATGATGAGGAGAAGGATAATGATAATGAACACGAGACTGATAATGCAACCAAGACGCATCCCTCCATCGAAGCGGCGGGCGCCCTCGGCCGCTCGCAGGGGCGGATCGGCACCTTCAGCGAGGCGGCGAAAGGGTGCTCGAACCCAGGAACAGGTCCACGACCTGGCCCACGAGCGCGAGGAACAAAACTCGCAAGCGCCCCACGCTGCCAGCTGCTCCCCCCTGGGAGCTCTCCCCATGGTCCGGGGGATGGGGCACTCACCTCCCGCAGAAGTGTACTCACCCTGCTCCCCACCAGGAGCTCTCAGCGGTACTGACCCCCCCTCGGAGGCGTCCTCGCGCTGGCTGCCAGGCTGCTCGCCCAAAATCTTGCGCAGCGCCAGGAAGGCGAGAGGAGCGGCGTCCCCGAGGCAGCGCGGTCGCGGCCCAGAGGCCGCCCACGCCGCTCCCAGCAGCACCCAGAGAATGACGACCTCATCCAAGATGCCGAGGTGGTCCTGGGGCGGGAAGCCCCGCAGCTGCCGGCGCCGCCTCGGCCGCGCGCAGCTCGGTCATGGCGGCCGCCAGGGACCGATGCTCGCGAAGCACCTTGGCCCGCGCCCGCTGCTGAGGATCGAGCGGCGGCCTCGGCCTCGTTGGCGGGGTCGGGGTCGCGCGCGCGGGCCCGCTGCAACCCCGCCGCCGAGCTGCCGTCCTCCGCGCCGTCGCCACGACCTCGATCGGCTCCTCATCCCGTCTCCTCCTCGCTTTCCTCGTCGTGGCCGACGGGGGTCCGGGCTCACCTCGATGGCCGCGCAGCTCGGCGCACACCGCGAGGATTCGCCCTACCGCCCGCCCCTAGGCGCGGCGGCATTGCGCCCTCCGCTCCGCGGCCGAGCGGTTGAGGCGGCGGCGGCGCCTCGGGCACGCCCCCCTCAGCGCCCTGGGTTGGCGAGGAGGCGCAGAAGCGGGGGGGGAGGGACGGGGACGGGGCGGAGCTCCGAGGGCGCCAGTGGCGCTGGCTCGGCGAGCACACGGCTCGGGCCGAGCTGGCGCTGAAAGGAGGAGGAGGAGGAGGAGGAGGAGGAGGAGGAGGAGGAGGAGGAGGAGGCGGAGGAGGCGGAGGAGGAGGAGGAGGAAAAGGAGGAGGAGGAGGAGGAGGAGGAGGAGGAGGGAGGAGGAGGAGGAGGAGAAGGACGAGGAGGAGGAGGAGGGGCGGGAGGAGGAGGAGGAGGAGGAGGAGGAGGAGGAGGAGGAGGAGGAGGAGGAGGAGGAGGAGGAGGAGGAGGAGGAGGAGGAGGAGGTGTAGGAGTAGGAAGAGAGGAGAGGAGGAGGAGGAGGAGGAGGAGGAGGAGGAGGAGGAGGAGGAGGAGGAGGAGGAGGACCAGTGTAAACCGAAGAGCCATCAACGATGTTGGAATCCACTCTCCCTCCAAGCTACCTCTTCATAGGCCCGTGCAACGGTTCATTTCCATCGGGGGATCTGCCTCGTTGGAAGACAACCGTTTGAACACCCAGAAGCATGCCAAAACATTGTTCTCGGGATTCCATCGCCACGGATCAACCTGATTGTTGCGTCTTGACGATCCTGGATCGTGGCAAAAAAGCCATTCTTGGGATTTCGACACCGACAACCAACGTAACTGTTGCACCCACAAAGTCCAGAACCCTTCCAAAACACCATTTCTGGTACGTTGATCGTGTGAATCCGTGAAACCCTTGCAATTTGTATGAACGAATGTGCGCGGCGCTAAGGCGAGAGCCACATTTTGAAAAAGAGCCACCTTCAATCCGTGAAGCTCTTTCAGTTTTTAAGAGCGAAAGTGCGCGGCGCTAAGGCGAGAACCACATTTTGAAAACGGGTTCTCCTCAATCCGTGAAGCCCTTGCACATGTTTGGAACGAATGTGCGCGGCGCTGAAGCGAGCGTCACATAAAAAAACGGGTGATCCTAAATCCGTGAAGCTCTTGCAATATGTTAGAACGAATGTGCGCGGCGCTACGGCGAGAGCCACATCTCGAAAACGACCCACCCTCCATATGTGAAGCTGTTGCCAATTCTTAAGCTTTAGAACCATGAATGGTGAGGAAGTCTCAGGCGAAACGCCCGACCCGCCCTAAAAACTGGCCTCGGGGTGCGACAGGGAGAAGTTACCTATAAAGCAAAGGAGAGGAGGAGGAGGAGGAGGAGGAGGAGGAGGAGGAGGAGGAGGAGGAGGAGGAGGAGGAGGAGGAAGAGGAGGAGGAGAAGAGGGAGGAGGAGGAGGAGGAGGAGGAGGAGGAGGAGGAGGAGGAGGAGAGGAGGAGGAGGAGGAGGAGGAGGAGGAGGGAGGAGGAGGAGGAGGAGGAGGAGGAGGAGGAGGAGGAGGAGGAGGAGGAGGAGGAGGAGGAGGAGGAGGAGGAGGAGGAGGAGGAGGAGGAGGAGGAGGAGGATAGGAGGAGGAGGAGGAGGAGGAGAAACGGGCCCAGACTCTCCGGCGATGTGATCTCCCCAGGCCACCTACATTCGCGCATGCGGGGTAATCTTCGCGCCCTCGCGCCCTCGTGCCCCCCCCCCCCCCCTCCTCCCCATCTGTAGAAGGGCGGCCGCTCTGGCCCAGGCCGCGCCGCGCGAAGCGCGAGGATCTTCCCGCCCCCGCGGGTGTCCTAGAATCCCTTTGGGGAAGTGTCGGGGGCGGCCAACGAGGGGGTCGTCCAAGAGGGGGGGGCGCACTTCATGGCCGGCGGCGACAACGGGCACCTGCGGCCGAAATCGGGTTAAGAACACGCCGCCGGGATCGAAGACATTACGTTGTCGGAGATCTGTGATCTTCGATCCTCCGGGGCCCCGTCCCAGCCCTCCGATTTCACGATTCTTTCACGACGTGGGCCCCACAGAGTCTGGACCCCTCCCCAGGGACACGTTTCTCATCCTGAATCGCTTTTTGGTGGAAGGGCCCCCCTCCAAAGGCCGAGAAATGCTGAACACATCTCGCCATGTTTTTTTTTGGCGACGCTTCGGGGTTCCTGGACGTCTCGACCCCCAGGGCCCTGCAAAGGCCCTCAGAGGCCCAAAGCGCCGAAAAACCTTAGTCTTGAACTCTTCAATGCGTTGGAAGTCTGGGTTTACCTCACGCCGATGGCGTGTGGTGCCAATCGTGGAAGTGGCGATGCTACCAACGATCGACAACATCGCCAGATCCCCTCTTACATGCCATTTGCACCACACCCTGTTGCCCCACACCCCTTGTCCTACCTCCAGAACCATCAGGTCACCACTCGGGCCTCCTGGCCAGCACTCGGCGGGGGGGATCGGCCGACCCGCACGCCGACCACACCCTCCCTGGACTCCGAACAGCGCCGCCCGACTTGGCCACGGAGCGCGCCGACTCTGTGTGGGAACGGGGGCCCGTCCCCGATCCGTGCGCGCGCGCGCGCCGGGCGCCCCACCCCGCCGCAGCCGCCCCTCCTGCCAAGAGCTCTCGGCGGGGAGGCGCTGCGCCAGAGCGGCGCTGGCCAGGAGGCAGGGCTCGGCCGCGCGGCCCGGCGGGAGGGGGCCGGGGGCAGCGTCGTGTTGGGGGGGGGGGGGGGGGCATGGGCTCAGGGGGCGACGCATCGGCGCACCTTCGTCCGTGCTGGCGCTCCCTCGAGAGGTGATCCGGGAGCAGCGGTGTCGGTATCCATCTGCCCCCCAAGTGGGGCCACACGGCCGCTGGAGGCCTCGCGAGCTCGCGACCGCCGCGCGCGAGGTGCCAGCCGTCCTTTCGTTTGGTGTCGAGAGGGAGGAGGAGGAGGAGGAGGGAGGAGGAGGAGGAGGAGGAGGAGGAGGAGGAGGAGGAGGAGGAGGAGGAGGAGGAGGAGGGGAGGGGAGGAGGAGGAGGAGGAGGAGGAGGAGGAGGAGTAGGAGGAGGAGGAGGAGGAGGAGGAGGAGGAGGAGGAGGAGGAGGAGGAGGAGGAGGAGGAGGAGGAGGAGGAGGAGGAGGAGGAGGAGGAGGAGGACCAGTGCAAACCCAAGACTCATCAACGATGTTGAAATACACCCTCTCTCCGAGATCCCTCTTCATAGGCCCCAGCAAAAGGCCATTTTCCACTGAGGGAATTGCTCCGTCGGGGGACAACCGTGTGAATATCTTGAAGCGCGCCCAAATACCATTCTCAGGACTTCAGCGCCACAAATTAACCTGACTGTTACGTCTTGGCGATCTTGATCCGTGCCAGAACACGAATCCTGGCACTTCAATATCGCGAAATCCACGTAACTGTTGTGCCCTGACAGTCCTGAATCTTTTCCAACACGCAATGAGAACCAATGAAACTCTTGCACATTCTTGAGCCGAGTGTGCGCGGCGCTAGGGCGAGAACCACATTTTGAAAACGAAACGCCCTCAAGCCGTGAAGCTCTTGCACATTTTCAAAAAAGTGCGCGCGGCGCTAATCAGGGCTAGAGCCACATTTTGAACATCAGCAGCCCCGAAACGAATGTGCGCGCCACTGACGTTAGGACCACATTTTGAAAACGACCCACCCTCAAGCCGTGAAGCTCTTGCACATTTTTTCAACGAATGTGCGCGGCACTGAAATGAGAACTACATTTTGAAACGGCCCGACCTCAATCCGTGAAACTCTTGCAGGTTTTTGAAAACGATTGTGCGCGGCGCTGAGGCGAGAGCCACATTTTGAAAACGATCCGCCCTCAAGCCATGAAGCTCTTGCAATTTTCAAGACGAATGTGCACGGCGCTAGGGCGAGAGCCACATTTTGGAAGCGACCCGCCCTCCAAGTGTGAAACGGTTGCCAGATTCTAAGCTTCAGGGCCATGAATGGTGAGAAAGTCTTGGGCGAAACGCCTGACCCGCCCTTTCGACCAGCCTCGGGGTGCGGCAGGGAAGAACTATCTACAACGAGGCAGCGGCGGAGGAGAAGGAGGAGGCGGCGGAGGAGGAGGAGGAGGAGGAGGCCGCGGCGAAGGAGGAGGAGGAGGAGGAGGAGGAGGAGGAGGAGGAGGAGGAGGAGGAGGAGGAGGAGGAGGACCCTTTGCTTCGTGCCGATCGCGCCTGCTTCTCCCCCGCGCCGCGCCGCCTCCCGCGCCGGCGCCCCGCGGCGGCCGCCCCGGCGCTCCACGGCAGCACGCCCGCCTCGTCGCCGCTGCCCTCCGAGCCGCTGCTGTCCGAGGCCCCGCCGCCGCCGCTGCCCGCTGGGAGGAGGACGTGCTCCTCGGATCGGGACGATCGAAATGGGTACGGCGAAAATTGGTACGATGCCCAACAGCAGTTCCTGTTTATTTTGAACAGGACTCGTTGTCCGCGCCGCCGCGGACGTCGTTCACCGAAGACAACATGCCGCCTGCCCACCAGCGGCCGCTGTCGGTTCTGGACCACATATGTTCTTGGGCATTGTGCCAGTTCTTCTTCTTCTTCTTCTTCTTTCCTTGCCTTCCCCTCCCAAAGCAAAGGAAATCAGAAGTCCGCTGCCCTCAGGAGGGCTACCGAAATAGCGCGACCAAGACCGCGACGGGAGCAGCAAAGGAAACCCGAGCGGTCGCAGCTGCAGCCAGGCGCACCTCGCATGCGGAGGCGCCCGAGACGTCGGGAGCCCACAGAGGACGCACGCGCCCAGCCGCGCACGTGAGTACGGGCCCCCCCAATCCGCGAGGACAGCCTCGTGTCGCGAGCGTGCGCGCGCTGCGCACTTCCGAAGCCAACGCGGACTCATGCACATGTGCGCCGTTCTCTCGCGCCTGAACATACGTCATCCAAATCCGACAGCGGCCGCTGCCGGGCAGGCGGCCTTCTGTCTCGAGTGGGCAACGTCTGCGGCAATGCCGACAGCGAGTCCTGTTTCAGATTCGGGGGGCGTCCAAGAGGGATGTTCGCGAACCATGGGCCGAGGCATGTGCGCGGCCCAGGGGGGACCAGGAGACATCCTGAAAGACGAAGAAGAGGGGGCCATACATCTGGGAGATATCGTGGCCGTGGCCATGTTATCAACGCCCCCCCAATCATCACCCCCTCTTGGCCGCCTCCGGCAGATACGACGAGGCCACGACCGGGACAGCATCGGGGATCTCTGCGACCCAGGGGCTCTGGAGGACGGGTCGGGCGACGCGGCCGTTCCACAGCGCTCCGAGAGGAGGAGGAGGAGGAGGAGGAGGAGGAGGAGGAGGAGGAGGAGGAGGAGGAGGAGGAGGAGGAGGAGGAGGAGGAGGGAGGAGGAGGAGGAGGAGGAGTAGGAGGAGGAGGAGGAGGAGGAGGAGGAGCTGCATCGAATCGCGAAATCGGGTCGGGTCGGAAACGGATCGGATCGGATCCCCAACGGATCGAATCGAAATCGGATCGCCGCCCCAGGCTGTGGCCAGCCCTGGCCGATGCCAGGGGATCGAAGCGCTTCAAGTCGAGTCGGAATCGCGGCTCCAGCCAGCGTCGCGAAGCATTGAAAACCCACATCTCCGACGAGATGTTTTTTTCAATCGGCGGTGGACAAACCTCCCTTTAGTAAACCTCCCCTTAGTGAAAACGGCCTGGGACCGAAACCGACGGACCTGGACCCGCGAAAATGACGGCCGCGACGCCCTCGCGCGAACCCAAAGCGGCCAATTCCTCAATCGACGTGTCAGGGTAGGAAGTCTATCAATCTCCGATTCAATCCCGGCGCTCTTCCCAGATTTCAGAGTCTCTGGGGGCCAACTGCCGGGCCCATGGGGCCCTCGAGAAACGGATCTGGGGCAGAAAGCTTGCCGTGGAGGAGCGGTAGGGGCCTCCAGGGCCGCTCACTGGACAAACAAAAACATCATCGTTGCATGTCTGGGACTGACGTCGAGAGAACTCCAAAAGCATTTCCCACATCTTGTCGGCGAGACCAGCCATCGAGGATCAGGCTTCGTAGAGTACTGTATTTGACAAGTGCCTATTCTTTTTGGCCAACAAGGGTTTGGTCGTGGGTTGCTACAAGTCTTTCCGGCCCAAGGTGCCCCCAGCTTTTGGCTTCATTTTGGAGCCCCCTGGGGCCCTCTGGGTCTCGTGAGGTGTGCGCTCTGGAGGCCGCAGGGGCCTCCTTGGATTCCTGGGGATACCGTGGGCCAGGGACACTTCTTGCAGCACCCGACCTGGCGTCGTGAACAATTCAGACCGTTGGCAATGCTCGGCCTCTGGGGGCTCTCGCTGGGCCCTGGGACCGTCAACGAACGGCTCGGGATGAAAAACTGGTCGGTGGAAAAGGGGTCATTCGCATTCGCACCCTCATCAGGACCTGGGCCCTTGCCCCCCTGGGCCGGAGCGTGGAGGCCGTAACCTCTCTGTGTGTACACGTGCTGGGCAAAGCACGCGTTCGCATAGGCGTCTTGGATTTTTCTGGCCATCGCTCGGACGTCCCTTCCCTGTGCTTTTTTCGGTTTCGAGCGTGGCTTTTTTGCCAAGTGATCAAGGATGCTCCTCGATGGTCCTCGCCGAAGGAAAAAACTGCACACGTCCGAGCGATGCCAAGTTTTCTGGGCGGGGCCAGTGGAGAGCCCGACGCCTTCCTCTGGGGCCGGCTCTCTGCCTCCCGAGCCCTGCTTCGAGAGGCCCGGGGCCGGGCGACGGTCCCCGGAGGCCGAGGACTGTGGAGAGCCTCCGTTGCGCATGCTGTGATGTCAGGTGGGGCGTGTCCCCCGACAGGCGGATTTTGGGCGAGAAATGAGAAATACTCCGAAAATGCACCCGAACTGATCAACCATAGTCAAAACATCGTCTCCAGATATTTTTCTTCTGTAAAACAACAATAGCTATTTTTGAATATTCCCCCTGTAGAGGGACAGGCCCGACTTAAGGCAAGGGGGGTCCCCGTTATGAGAAAAAAACAGCGGCGTCGGGGGCTCTGGGCTCCAAGTACAGCAGCTGCACGGTGGGCACCGTCTCGAGCGCCATGAACCTGGGCTTCCCGGGCGGATCGGATCTCGCGGTGCTCCGCTCCCTCCTCTGCCCCGAGATCCTGGCCGTGCATTTTCTTCACGCCGGGCGGTTTTGCCTGATTTCGGGCCCCAGTGCCATCACACATCGATCTGGTTTGGAGAATGCAGCAGCGAGAGGTGGCCTGGGGCTCCAGTGGTGATTTTTCGTGATGTTGCTCGGCGGCGGGCCCAGGGGGGCAGTGAGAAGGGGCGGGCCTTCTCAAAAGGCTCGGAAGTCCCCCGGCCTTCTGAGAACTTTTCGAAGCTTTCCCGATGACGCAGAAAACTTTTCAGAAGGCTGCAGGGCTTCTGATAAGCCCCGCTGCCTTCTGAGAAGGCCTTCTCCTTCTCATCTCCCCCCCTCGCTCGTCGCCGGATGTTGCCCTTCTTTCGCAGCGTGGGATCTCAGGGTGTCTCCCCTCCCCCGAGGAGCTCCAGGAAGCCCCGACCGCTTCCCCCTCTGGGGGCCGCGATTCGTCCCGGCTTGCTCGTGGCGACGCCGTGGCCCGAAGATGGCTCCCAGGGCCGAAGTCAAAGAACCACGCGCGGAGGGCCCATGAGGGGTCCGACCTCCTGGTGGCCACCGTCCGCGCCGACTGGCAAAACAATGCGGAGGAGAGGGAGGAGGAGGAGGAGAAGGAGGAGGAGGAGGAGGACGAGGAGGAGCAGGAGGAGGAGTAGGAGGAGGGGGAAGAGGAGGAGGAGGGGGAGGAGGAGGAGGAGGAGGAGGAGGAGGAGGAGGAGGAGGAGGAGGAGGAGGAGGGGTGCGACCAGGAACATCGATGTCCTTGGCACCGTGCTCCTGGTGGGATGGCTTTCACAAAAAAAGACGTTGGTGCTCGGAGCAGCAAGAGGTGGCCGCCCGTCGGGCGCCGGTGCCGTGCCGGAGGCCTCGGCCGAGGCCTCGCGGGAAGCCCGGGCCAGCACGCCTGGAGACCAACAAAACAAGGGCTCCCAACTTCGCACTTCGCGCTGCGCGAAGCGCGAAGTGCGAATAACTTCGCGCTCCCGCGCCGCCTCCCAGGGGAGAAAAGGAGGATGAGGAGGAATCAGAGCCGAACCGCGAAGCGCGAATAACTTCGCGCCCTCGAGGGCGCCCTTGCAAAAACGCTCGATCGGCCAGAAGGCTTGGAACGTGTCCACGTTGTCCGTCTTCGCCTCGAACGTGAAGCGATGACCCAAGGCGCCTGGGAACCAGGCGCCGTCGCCGAGGATCATGCTGCGCTGGTCCGCGAAGCGCTTCTGCACCTCCCAGCGCTGCCGGTCCCAGGAGGACAAGTCCGTCGGCTGTGCCACGCAGATGCTCGGCAGCACGGCCTGACGGGGAGGCCCGTTCGATGGAACGAGGAGAAGGAGGAGGCAGAGGAGGAGGAGGAGGAGGAGGAGGAGGAGGAGGAGGAGGAGGAGGATGAGTGGATGCGAAGATGACGAAGGAGGGGGAGAAGAGGGATGACTATATGGACGACGATGACGATCAGGAGGACAAAGAGGAGGAGGAGGAGGAGGAGGAGGAGGAGGAGGAGGAGGAGGAGGAGGAGGAGGAGGAGGAGGAGGAGGAGGAGGGAGGGATATGGAAATGGAGATGGAGTGTAAAGATGAGGAGAGGGAGAGGAAATGGATGGGAAGGAGGAAGAGGAAGACTTGGAATATGACGGGGAGGAAGATAAGAGTGGAGGGGACGGAGGAAGATGAAGAGGAGGATGAGGAGAAACAGGAGAAGGAGGATGAGGAGGCAGGCGACGACACTGATAGTGGTTATGATGGTAACCACGGTAGTGATGATAGTGACGAGCATGATGGTGATATGGTGATGAAGCTGATTGTGATGGTGACGATGATGGTGACGACGTTGATGATGACGATGACGACGACAACGATGGTACTGCTGCTGATGATGACCCCGCCCCAAGGTGCTTTCTTCTCACGAATTCGTGGTGCTGTCTTACATGTGGTCTTCTAATCAGCTCTAGAGCCTTTCTTTGTACTTGGGTGGGGGACCGCTTGGAACGAACTTCGGGTGCTGTCAATTTTGGCGGTGCTCAAAGTCGCACACAACCTTGCCTGTCGCAACCCTGACGCATACGACAGAAAGCGCCGATCCGTGTGCAATGCCATCTTCCCTGCATCATGAGCGCTACGCCAGCAAGGCAATGACGAGCCAAGTCATGCGAAAGGGTCATATTGTTTACCCTGGAGGGTGCACCACATCTGGCAGTGTGCCAAGCCAGCGCAGTGCTTGAGGAATCCTGCACCTGTCCTGGTCTGCTCGCAGGTACTGCTGGAGGTGGTAAGAGGAAGAGGAGGAGAGGAGGAGGAGGAGGAGGAGGAGGAGAAGGAGGAGGAGGAGGAGAAGGAGGAGGAGGAAGAGGAGGAGCAGGAGGAGGAGGAGGAGGAGGAGGAGGAGGAGGAGGAGGAGGATGAGGAGGATGATGATGATGATGATGAGGAGGAGGAGGAGGAGGAGGAAGGGGTGGAGGAGGAGGAGGATGAGGAGGAGGAATGCATCTGGAGCGCCAGAAATCTCTCTATCAACGACTCGCCTCTGGGCATGATGGCTGCCGTGGCCAGGGACCAAAACGCTAAGAAGGAGGGCTGCTAATGCCTTGCTCTTAACTATTTGCTGTGCACGCTGCGGGTTGGAATTCGTGATGATTGCTCTGATTGCTCAGGCATCTGGCACCGTGATAGGTGCGCAGAGATGTCGCCTGTCTTCGAGACGCTTCATATGTGATGAGCTGCTATGCAAAATCATCCCCGTCTGCTGCATCACTAGTTTTTACCTTCCACATTCCACCCACTAATCTGGCCACCAATGGACGAGGGATGGAATACGGATGAACAGTAGCTGAAGGCAATCCTTGCGCCACGCTCGCAATTCTGAGGGGGAAGGGGAGTGCTCCGAGTGGGATTCAAGCTCTGCGCGTTCAGACGGCTCATAGTATGACGATATAGCGTTCCCATGTAATCAACAAGCTTTTCAGACGAGCCAGGAAGGGGTTCTATACAACTACCAACTGCTCTTAGCATGCAAGAAGTCATTGGTTGCAATCGTTTTGCGCACTCGGCACCAGAAACGTCGGAGGTTCTCCAGAGTCAGCTGGAGGCACTCCAGACTCTTTTGGAATCACGTCAAAGACTCTCTCGGAGGCAATCTAGGGCCTCGTGGAGGCCGTCCAGAGCTGGAAACTCCTGGGCATCGAGGAGGATCTGCGAGCTCTCAGACAGGCCGTCCCCACGGTTTTTGGACGCGCTCTAAAACGCTCCGGCGGCTCTCGACGAGGCACCACAAAGTCTCGCCTGAGACCCGACGTCGGCAAAACATCCACTTCATATGCGAGCTCGATCCACCGTCGCTGGCCGCCTGAACAAACTCTTTAAAGGGGGGTCAGAAACCAAGCCCCCACCGTAAGGTGCAAGATCGGGTACCAATTGAAGCTGGCTCTCTACATGCATACATATGTGTGGAAACACACACACATATATACACACACGTAATCGTATACATATATATATATATATGTGTATGTGTGCATGTGCGCGTATGCAGTTACACTGAATGTATAATGTGAACACATGTATGTGCACACACACGTTTGCGCAACAATATGTAGACGCACATACATGTGTATATTTTTGTATACATACTCACATCTAGACACATGTGATTGCATTCGGATTTGGGTACCTGCCTAACTCCGAGTGACGTATGTGCATGTGAAACTGACATTGAAACAAACTATGTATGGCATTTACGTGAAATTGAGCGCGCCCGCCCGCATGCATGCATCAACATTTTTAGAACATGTGTGGTAACTTATCGATGCAAGTACGCATTTCGTATACACCTGCCGACAACCTTGCGCCGTCGTATGCGTATGTATGAGTCTATGCGCACGGCAATGGTTGTGTGCATACACGCATATATACGTATGCGAGCAACTTAAACAGCAGTACATCTGTACATGCGCACGCTTGTGCATACACGCGCATGCATGTGCAGTCGGACCTCGGCCAAAAGTGACATCCTTCGAACACGAGACCCTCCGTCGGCCCAAACAAGCAACACGTCCCAGGGTACCCTCCCCAGGATGCGCAAGACCATCCAATGGACACGAAGAACACAAGGGTACTCTCCCCGAACCGACCTCGATCTGATACTTCGGCCCGAGTGTATGCGGCATCATACTTGATACATGTTTATGAGTGTATGCAATAGGTATGTAGGTATATGCGTACACATATGCTTATACGTGTATATATATATATATATATATATAGACATGTGTCTATATACATGATCGTGTTCCTGTTGTCCGCTAGGGAAAATGATCTGCCCTGCCCTGGGCGACGCAAACAGTTGGCGGCGAGCCACTTTTTGATGGTGCTTCGCGAGCACGGTGGCGGTAGCACAAGCGTGAAATGATTGCTTGGCCTCTTGAGTATGTTTGCGGGCTCCGGGTCCGTCGCCTAAGAACGAGCCATGGAACAAATGGCCCTGGACATTTGTCGGGACCTCCAGGAAACCTGTACAGGAAACGTTGGAATTAGCATGCTGGACCATACGCGAGCTAATGGAGTATAACAAACGCGATTACGAAATGGTCAATATGATGATGCGCTCAGCGATGCGGAACAGGCGGTCAAGGTGCTCCATCCCCTCGGAAAACGCTGGCGCCGCCCAGCACGCGCGCCCGACAGGCAAGTGCATTCTCATACAAATCAGTCATCAGCGCTCGCACAGGACGGCCACTCGTTAAACATCAGACTTTTTACGAATCGGATGGCCAGCTCAGTCAAGAGCTGCCGGCCATGATGGGGCCAGCAACATCTCCCCGCTGGCCTATAAGTTGCGGCGAGGGAATTCGACTGCGGCAGGCCCTCAATGATGCCGCTTGGCCTGGCGGCTCCCGTCAAGGGCACGCTGGTCCGCGGCGCGCTCGCGCAGGCATGCGCGGCGGGTAACGCGGCGCTTGGCGTCTTCGTCGGACGCAGCGAGTATGGGCGTGCGCAACTGCTCGCGGCTTCTGACGGCGATCGGATTGCCGCTCGCAAACTCAAGCGTCCCTCCCCTGGAGAGGTCCTCTCGCGAGCAGCGCGATCCTTGAGGCCCCCAAACGGGGTCGGAGTAGACAGGGTTGGAGGAACACACCGCGCGGCCGATTCATCGGCGATGCGTCGGCGACGTCGGGATCGGGTTGCGGGTCGCGCCGAATCGGAGATGTGTTGGCGATGCGGCGCGACCGTCTGACCAAATTTAAGTCCGAACGCATCTTGGGGAAAGGCGGGGATTCTCCCCCCTCGCGAAGAACCGCGGTACCTTGCTGGCAGGAGTGCGCAAGCGTAGATGCCGAAAGGGGCTTGGGTGGGGCACGCTGGGCGGGTGGGCCAGGCTTTGGTCGGGCTGGGCGCTCGATCATCGGCCCGCTTGTCTTGGGAGTCTGGTGTGCTCTCAGATGTCTTGTTCCCCTCTCTCCCCCCTGGAGCTCCCTCGCCTGACGAACGCGGAGGAGGATGGGGAACTGCCCTCTGGTGTCCTCTTTCGGGCCCCCTGGGGCGCTCCCTGGGAATCCTGGAGGCCCGTGGAGGCCTCGGAGAGGCCACCGAAAATCCCACACCCATCCCAGATTGGCAGGTTCCTGCGTCTGGGGTCTTGCTGGGATTTTTGGGGCCTTCTCGATGCTTCTCTTGATGACCCCTGTCCGCCCTGGGGAGCGTCCCTTGGGGCCCCAAGGACGCATGAGGAAGCCCCGGAGAGCTCCAAGTCGGGTGTTGCCACCTTGGGCCATGGGCACCTCTGGCAACACCCGACCTCCGTAGCCGGCCGGGCTCTCGCCTGTCGGGGCGCCTCTGCGTGCTCCCTTGCAAGGACCTGGGAGGTGCTTGCGCGCGCGAGCGCGCCGTATAGGCAGTCTCCACAGCCCTGCGCCAAGACGGTCCCGTGCCTGCGGCCTGGCGCGGCAAGCTATGCTGAGGCGGCTGCGCTGGGGGGCTTGCCCGGAGCGGGAGGAGCCAGGAGTCGGCCTTCCAGACCGACCGGGGCACGGGAGCCAGAGCTTTTCCTCGCCTCCAGGGGTGGCCCCCGCGCCCTCCGCTCTCCCAGTCCCGCAGTTGCCTACCGCGTCGACGTGGGGCGGTTGGCGAGTGCGGGCGGGGGTCCCTGCCGGAGAGGCCTCCGGAAGGAGCCTCTCCCCGGGCCTTCCCCTCCTCCCCTGCCCCGCGTGCGCTCCGCGGGCCAAGGTGCCGTCGCCAGGAAGGGCTGGGGGCCAGGAAGCGGGCTGGCGCGGGTCGGGAGGCCGAGGCCGCCCCTCCCGTCCTCCCCCTCCCGCCCTCCCCCCTGCACGGGAGAGGCCGCCCTTTCCCTGGGCAGACGCTGCGGTGCCGATGCAGACGCCGGCCTGGGCCCTGCAACCCACCGCCCAAGGACCCGAGCCCGCGGGCCCAACATGCACGCCTCTCCAGGATGTCACCTACCTGCCTACCTGCCTGCCTGCCTGCCTGCCTACCTACCTGCCTGCCTACCTACCTCCTCCTCTTCCTCCTCCTCCTCCTTCCCTTCGCACTCGTCGCCGCCGTCGCCTTCAACCCCGCCCTGGCAGGAGGGCCTTGGTTTTCCCGCGCCCTTCGACCTCCTCGTCCCGCGGCTCGGAGTCCTCGGCCCGGCGCGGCCGAGGGTGGCGGCCCGTCTCCCCCTGCCGCCGCTGCCGCTGATCCTCCTGCTCCGTCGCCCCTCCCTCCCTCTCCCGCTCCCTCTCCTTTCCCTCGTGGCCGTTCTGGCTCAAGGTGGCTGCACGAGAGGGCATCCGCGCCCTCGTGCCTGCATGGGATGGCCCTGTTTCCCGAGCTTGCTCGGGGGTCCCTCGTTGTCCAGTGCGGGACCAGTGGCCCCCTTTGGATGCCGTGTCTGGACCGAGTGGGTCGAGAGCCGCAGTCCACTCCACGCAGGTTCTGCCGTGGCGCCGCCGCGGCGCGCAGGGCGGCAGGCGAGGCGCTGGGTCTGCAAGTGCTGCGCCAACGATCGGACGGGCCTCCCCTGGTGAACCGCTCCCGACGCGGCGAAGTGCCTGCTGTGCAAGTTGTGGAAGTCGGCCCGTTTCAAGGAGCGCGTCGAGCCGATGGGGGGTCGTCTCGCGGCGTGCGGGACAAGGCGGAGAGCCCGCCGTGGGCCAAATCGAAGGAGGACGAGGCGAAGAAGCGCATCCAGGAGCTTGAGTCGGAGATCGCCAAGCTCAAGTCGGCCAAGTCGGCCGCCAAGGCTTCTGGGAGCCTCGCCGAGGAGATGGACGTCGACGCGGGTGGCGGCCAGGCCGCGGGCTCGGGCGGCATCTTCGAGGGGTCCAAGGTTGATGAAGCTGGATGTCGCAAGAGGATCAAGGATATTGACGAGCAGATGGCGCTGCTGGCGAAGACCACGAGCGCTGACGAGAAGTTACGCAAGTTCGTGGACGAGCTCAAGAGGGAGAAGGACGAGCTGCACTCGCGGCTGCAGGCGTCGCGGCCCGTCTACGCGCAGCTCCAGACCATGTCGCACAGGGTCAAGCTGGGCGAGAAGACGGTCGCCGCCATGCGGGAGGCGGTCGAGAGTAATAGGGGGGAGAAGGCAGTGCTGGAGGAGGAGCTGCTGGCTGCCGAGGCCGACCTCGATGCGCAGGAAAAGGAGGTGGCGGCTCTCAGCGTGCAGCTGCCGGAGTTCACGACAAAGGTTGGCGGGGCTTCTGGCATGGTGCAGCGCGGGGCCCCCATCGCAGGGCTCGAGGTCAACGTGGCGGCGCTGGGCAAGATGTTGGCCTCCAGCGGCGTCGGCGCGGAGCAGAATGGCACGTTGGCCCAAGCCTTGGCGCCTGTCATCCCGCAGGTGCTGCGGTCCACCGGCCCGGCGGCCGGCCGCCCTGCGAGCGTCTGCGAGGGCGGTGCAGGCGCAGGCGCGCCCTCGGCCCCTGCGGCCAGCGCTGCAGACCTGGGCGCCGCCGCGGCGGAGCGGATCGACAGTGCCTCGGTGGAGGAGCGGCGGGCCAGCCTCGCGGGCGTCTACAGCGATGAGGAGCTACCCGAGAGTCTGGATGAACTGCGTGCTGCTGCTATGCGTGTTGCCGAGAGTGCGCTCGCTTTCCTGCCCCCTGATGTCAAGCGAAGGCGAAATTGAGATTGTCCACGTCGGATTTTGTGCGATGACAGCCGTTGTTGAAGCAATGGTTATTTCGGAAGAAGCCAGAAGTATGGGAGCGCCTGCTGGCGAGTACGAGGGTGCTGCCGCCGCGGGTGTGGCCACGGCGACCAGTGGGTCCTGCAGTCCCACTCCAGCTTGCCAAGTCCCCCGGGGCTCCAGCAGCCTGGGGCACCCAGGCGCGAATATGGCAGGTGTTGAAGGGGGGCGGTGCAACGCGGTCGGTCGTGGCACATCGGCAGCTTCGAGGGAGACGGTGAGCGATGAGGTCAAGGGTGCGACCATCACGGTGAATGTTGAAGGTGCTGCTCCGCTCAAGTCTTTGCTGGAAGAGTGTGGGTCACAAGTTGTATGTGTGCAGGAACGCGAGACTTTGAGCGCGGGCCTGGCCTTCTTGCAGGGTCACGCCAAGGACCTGGGTTACCGCGGGCTGTGGGCCAGCGCCTTGGAGACTGTAGCTGAAGGCCGATCCAATGGAGCTGCAATTTTGGTGCCGACGCACATCGTGGTGAATGCGCCGCCGCTGCCGGACAACCCCATTATGGTCGGCGGGCGCGTGATCGTGGCCGACGTGGCTTGGGGGGTTCTGGGTGGCATTGTTGTGATTTGTGTCTACCTCGTGTTAGGAGTTGGTCTCGGCCCTTGAAAGGAGGCCATCTTGCTGCAAATGCCTCGCTACTTGACGGACCTGAACCGAGCTGGGCGCGACTGGGTGGTCATGGCAGTTGGTCACTTACCATTGCATGCCGAGGGCGGTGCGCTCCTGCGGCAGCCTCAGCGTGATGACGGTAGTGCGGCGGGGCAATCTGCCTGGGCACTCGCACGACGCCGCGCCGCTGTCGGTGCTGATGCTGCGCACGCTGGTCAAGGTGCAGTAGGTGAGCAGCTCGATTAGGTCCCGCGGGCTGGCTGATGATGCTACTCTTCAGTGGATCGGTGCCCAGGCCTGCGAGGGAGCTCATCCAAGGGTCCAGGCGGCTGGGGCTTATCATCCAGCCGACCAACTCGGTCTTCGTGTCTACGTCGAGGGGTCGGCCTTCGGCGTTCAGGCCGTGGGCCAGGGCGATGAGGCCCAGGCAGAAGACGGTGGTCAGGAGCCTGGGGCGCGACTTGCACGGCGGACAAGTGCAAAGGCCCGTGGCCAAGGCTCGGCTCATGAAGCTGCCGTCTCGGCTGCCTCGCGTCAGGACGCTGTGAAAGGCTGGCGGGCGTGTACAGGCGCTCTGGCGCACTGGGCTGCTGACCTCGGCGGCTCATGGCGCGAGCGTGGCGGGTGTGCCTCGCCCTGATCTTCGCAGGTTGCGACAGGCGGCGGCTGCTATGGGTGGAGTATCTTCTGGTGGCATGGGCCATGCTGCTAATCTGGCCACGCAGCGCGAGAAGTGGTTCGATCCTGATCAGATGGTCGAGCTGGGGCGCCTGGAGCGTGCGTGGCGCGTGTTGCACGACCGCTGGCAGCAAGTGGCGCTCCTGGCTGGCATGGCGCTCGTGGTCCCTTGGCGGCGTGCGGGCTTTCCTCGAGACGAGTAGGCTGGGACATGACCAGCAGCGCGATGGTCAAGTCAGGCGAGGGAGTCGTCTTCTTCCTGCGGCAAGACTCGCCCATTGAGATCAGGCATGTCCTCCGTCAAGGCATCATGCGTTGGCAGTCGCGGCAAATCCTGATGCACTTGGGCGAACATCTCGAGGGAGATGGGGGCATCTGGGTGCGAGCGTTGCCGCTGCTGGTTGGGGAGCGAAGGGCGGCTCTGACCGCGCCGCAGCTGTCAGGGGCCATCCGCAAGTTGTGGGCAGGTGGTTTCACGACAATGTCGGAGAGATATTCTCGGCAGTCGGTCGGATCGCCCGTGTGTCCTCGCCCCGACTGCGCGGAGCTACAACACTGGAGGGGGCGATCGGCCACCACTTCTGCGCCTGCCCGCCGCTCCCGGGAGACGACGCGGGCGAGGACGTAGAGCAAGTTCGGGATGAATTGTCTCAGAGATCTGTGAATTCGTTCGGACATGAGTGTTGGGACCTCCTCGAGTTTTTTTGTTTCACTGGGCTCCCGAAGCGCCCCAAGCCACTCCCGCCCGTTGCCGGAAAGCTTCCCGTGCTCTTCTGGGGCGACTGGTGTTCGGACCTGGATCGCTGGCCCGACTGGGCCTGCTCAGGCATGCACGGTGCCTGGCCTGAACTTCGGAGATGTGGGTGGGCGGTGGTTCAGCTGGGGGAGGGTGGGCTTCTGTCTTGTGCTGCGTACGGCCCCTTCTGCCAGGCATGAATCAAACTGTTGGAGCGGCTGAAAGAGAGTCCGTCCTTCAGTGCCTCGCACATCTCCCTTCAGTGCCTCGCACATCTCCCTTAGGTACGGTCCAGGAGGGCAAGTCTTGGGACCCTGAGTTGTCGGAGGGCCGTCGGACCCACGCTTCGATCCGACGGAGAATTGTGCTGCAGGTGGGGCCTGCGGGCCCGCCTGATCTCGAGTGGGTGCCTGCCCATCTGGATTTCCAGGACTTCCTGATGCAGTACCCTGACAAGCCACCTGAGAGGTGGATAGGCAACTCATGGGCCGACTTCTTTGCCAAGGTCGGGGCTTGTACTCATTGTGTGGCCGAGGCTGTCGCCGTAGCTTTGTCGGCCCAGCTCGCTCGTCACAAGAAGGAGGCCGATTTTTTCGCGTGGGCGGCGGCTCAGCGGGCCTCGTCTGCTGATGTGGTGACGTCAGGGACCCTGTGCGACACCGTGAGGGGGACGCGTCTCGGGCCTCCAATGCCGAGCGCCCCCTGGCGAGTGTGTTGCTCTTGCTGCTTCCGGAGCACGAGTTTCGGGCCCTGGAGTCAGACGGCCAGGTGTGTCGGCGACGTCTGCGTCAGGCGAGGACCGGCGCAACTCTGAAATGGGCAACGTCTGGGGGTGGCCGTAAGTGTGCCCCCACAGGCTTTCAGGCCGGCAGGGCAAAGGTAGATTTCGCCCCAGGAGGGTAGACTTGCGAAGGCCCGCCCGATTGCGAGACCAGAGACCGTCCGTTTGGCGATGGCGACTGTGGCTGTCTCTGGTGGTGCTGGTTTGGGGCCCGTGGACACTGGGGCCGAGGCTGTTGCTGAAGGAGCGGCCTCTGCGTCGAGCTCGGGGGATGGGTTCGCCTCCTTTGGGGCATCATGTGGGGCCCGCGGGGCCGCTCGTGTTCTGCTTTCGGTGCTGGGGTTTCAGCTCGCAGCGTGTGGGACCTCTCCTGCCGGGTCGCTGCTAGGCGCGGCGGCTCGAGAAAGGGCCGCGGGCGGCCCTGGACCGTCTGCTCGCGGGCAGACATCCCAGGGCAGGAGAGCCCCCGTTTTTTTTTTTTTTTTTTTTTTTTTTTTTTTTTTTTTTTTTCCTTCTTCTTTGGGCTTTTGTTATAGATATTTATATTCTACTATTATCATGCGTATTATTATTATTCTTCTTATGTTTATTCTTATTCTTACTATTATTATTATCATTATGATTATCAGTATTATTATTAGTATAATTAGTATTATTATAGTTATGATTACTATTATTAGTAGTCTTATTATTATGATTATGATTATGATTATTATTATTATTGAACCGCCCTTCTGCCAGGCGGGACACCCTGGACAATTTCTGAACATGTTGCCCCGTGGGGGGCACATGTTCACACATTGTCCATGGCCACCTGTCCGGCCAAGGGAGGTAGACTTGACTGGAGTTGCGTTGGTGTGCGTGCCGTCACCATTCCTCCCCTTGTTCTCGGAGCGTCGTCGGGAGACTTGATGGTGCCTCCAGGGCTGTTTATCCTGTTTATTCTTCCTCTCCCTTCCCCCTCCTCCCGCCTCCTGCTCCTCCCTCCTCCATGCTCCCTCCTCCTCCCTCTCTCTCTCTCTCTGCCCGATCCTTCTTCTCCTCAATCCTCTCCCTCTCCAACCTCCTCCTCCTCTTCCTTCTCCTCCAGCTGGTGCTGCTCTTCGACGTCTGGATCCTTCTCCTCCAGCTGGTGCTGCTCCTCCTCCTCCTCCTCCTCCTCCGACTCCTCCTCTTCCTCCTCCTCCTCCTCCTCCTCGCCCTGCTTCTCCTCCTTCGCCTCCTGAAATACTCTTCCTCTTACGATGATGATGAGGAGGAGTGGGAAGAGGAGAGGGAGCCAGCGTCAAACTTCGAATCTCCTGCCATCAGCTTGTAGCTCGTAGGAGGAGGGTGACGATGAGAATGAGGGTGAGGATGAGCGCAAGGAGGAGGAGGAGGGGGAGGAATAGGAGGAGGAGGAGGAGGAGGAGGAGGAGGAGGAGGAGGAGGAGAAGGACGAGGGCGAGGAGGACGAGGAGGAGGACGACGACAGTGCCAGCCCCGACGACGACGACGACGACGGTAGAGTCCTTCGGCCGTGGCCGCGGCCGTGGTTCTGGCGTGCCGCTCCGCGACGCGAAGTCGGTGTACCAGCACTGCAGGGCGGCCGGGTCCTGGCGCAGTGAGACGCCAAGGAGGAGGAGGAGGAGGAGGAGGAGGAGGAGGAGGAGGAGGAGGGACAGGAGGAGGAGGGACAGGAGGAGGCGGGAGAGGAAGATGGGCAAGGAGGAGGAGGAGGAGGATAATAATGAGTAGGAGGAGTAGGGGGAGGAGGAGGAGGAGGAGGAGGAGGAGGAGGAGGATGAGGAGGAGGAGTCGAGCGTGCCTAGGCGCACGGTCTGGAGGAGGAGGAGTAGGAGGAGGAGGAGGAGGAGGGAGACCACTACAAACCCAAAATGCATCAACGGTGTTGCAATAAACCCTCCCTCCTAGTTCCATCTTCATATGCTTCTATAAGAATCTGGTAAGTGCGGGAAACGCCCCATCGAAAAACAACCGTCTGAGAGTCCCCAATCGTGCCAAAACGCGACCCCTGGGACGTCACCGCCGCGAATCAACGTGACTGATGCCTCCTGACATACCTAAGTCGTGCCAGAACACCCTTCCTAGGACTTCCACACTGCGAATCAACGTGACAGTTGCGTCCTGACAGTCCTAAACAGTGCCAGAACGCCTTTCTTGGGATCGCAACCACCTGATTTCCTGAACTTGCTGGAAACGCTTGCAGCGAACGTGCGCGGCGCTAAGGCGAGAACCAAATTTTGAAAAACCACCCGCCCTCCATCCCTGAAGCTGTTGCAAAGTTCAAGCTTCAGGATCATAGATGGTGAGGAACTCTGACGCGAAACGCCCGGCCTGCCCTACTGACACGTCTGGGGGTGCGACAGGGCGGGGGCATAATGATGACGAGCCCCAGGGCGGGGGGATAATCCCGGGGAGGGAGGTAGATCGCAATTCTTTCTAAAACCGCCCCAGAGGGCCCCAAGACGACCCAAGAGGCCTCCAAGACAGCCCAAGAGGCCCCCAAGACGGCTCCAAGAGGGGGTCCAGACGGGAGACCAGCACGGATATTTCGAGCCCTCGGTCCCGAGAGGCCCCCAGGAGCTCCCAAGAGGCCCCAAGAGGCCCCCAAGAGGCCCTAAGATGCCTCCACAAGGCCCTCAGGAGGCCCCCAAGGGGCCCCCAAGCGGCCCCAGGAGGCCCCCCCAATGCCCCCCCAAGCACCCAAGCAAGTGCCAGCGATGCTACAATATGGGCCGGCGGAATGAGCGAAGCGATTGAATGAAGGAACAAACATGTGATGCAATATGTGTGGAGGAATCAATGTGGTGCAGTCTAGGTGGTGCATTATCAGGTGTGCAACAAATGTGGCGCAATCCATGTTATGCAATCTATGTTGTGCAACTTGTGTGCTACAGTATATGTGGTACATGATATGTAATGCACCCTATGTGGTGCATGGTATGTCTCGAAATCTATGTGGTGCAATCCAAAGGCGGCGACGAGGCGGCGACGGGGCGGCGACGGCGACAAGATAGCCGCCAGACCGCCACACTGGCCCAGACGACGGGCGGCGACGAGGCGGCGACGAGGCAACGACGGCAACAACCTACCCGCCATACCGCCACACCAGCCCAGACAACAGGCGGCGACGAGGCGGCGACGGGGCGGCGACGGCGACAAAATAGCCGCCGGACCGCCACACCGGCCCGGACGACGGGCGGCGACGAGGCGGCGCCGGGGCGGCGACAGCAACAACACAGCCGCCAGACCGCCACACCAGCCCAGTTCCGTAGAAAAGAACTAAGAAAGTTAACGTTTTCTTATTAGGCGTTTCGACATTGGGCGGAAGGGGGGGGTCAGGCTCCAGACCTCTGCTTAGTGCGACTGTTTGGAACAGTGCTCCCATGGGGAATCCTATGGGGAGGCCGGGCCCCCGTGCTTACCCCACCTGCTTGAAACGAGCGCCAAAAACAGCCAAGATCTACTCCATGGGGGGGAGGGCGGAGGGGGGTGCGAGGGCCCGCGCCGATCGGCAAAGCAGCAATGAACAAGAAAACGATCACAGACCCTAAGTTTAGGTCGGGCATGTCACCCTACAGGCGGATTTTGGACGAAAAATGAAAAATACCCCCAAAATATTCGAACATGGTCAACAAATAACAAGAAAGTCGCCCCCCGACTATTTTTTGGCCACTCTGGTGTATCCCTCCTGTAGAGGGACACGCCCGACTTGAGCCGAAGCGCGAGCACTGCTAAGGGAAGCGAGCTCTCGGAGGCCCGCGCGGGCGCTTTTTTGGGATCGCTGCTGGAGCCCACCGCCTGGCGCGCGGGAGCACGCCAGGGGCGGCGCCTCCAGGGGGCTCCAGCGCAGATCCGCGAGCTGCGGGTGCTGCTGCTGCTGTTGTGGTTGTGGTTGTGGTTGTTGTTGTTGTTGTTGTTGTTGTTGTGGTTGTTGGTGTTGTGGTTGTTGTTGTTGTTGTGGTCGCTGCTGCTGCTGTGGTTGTTGTGGTTGTGGTTGTTGTGGTTGTTGTGGTTGTTGCTGTTGTTGTTGTTGTTGTTGTTGTTGTGGTTGTTGTTGTGGTTGCTGCTGCTGCTGTCGTGGTTGTGGTTGTGGTTGTTGTTGTAGTTGTGGTTGTTTGTTGTTGTGGTTGTTGTTGTTGTTGTTGTTGTTGTTGTGGTTATTGTTGTTGTGATTGTGGTTGTGGTTGTGGTTGCTGCTGCTGTTGTTGTGGTTGTGGTTGTTGTCCTGGTTGTGGTTGTTGTGGTTGTTGTCGTTGTGGTTGTTGTTGCGCTCTCGCTCGAGACTTTCCCGTAATTCATGCAAGTTGGCGAACCCGGACACGGCAACAAGGTCTCCCATTCGATATTTCTCCATAGGTATTCCGGGAGCCCCTGGCCAGAGAGGCCCCCGAACTCAGGAACGGCGCTCTCGCCCGAGACTTCTTTGCACTCCAGTCAGTGGCTGACAAAGAAGAGATTCCCCCCCCACAGGGGGTGCAATCGAAGACGAAATGGGCGGGTATCGAGGTTTGGGGTATACGGAATGCAAGACACGCGTGCCAGTACGAGCGAACAGTCTTTAAATGATTGATGTACTATTGTTGTGGTTGTGGTTGTGGTTGTGGTTGTGGTTGTGGTTGTTGTGGTTGTTGTGGTTGTTGTGGTTGTTGTGGTTGTTGTGGTTGTGGTTGTGGTTGTGGTTGTGGTTGTGGTTGTGGTTGTGGTTGTTGTTGTTGTTGTTGTTGTTGTTGTTGTTGTTGTTGTTGAACTCTCATTTCTGAAGAATAATTATTATTGTTCCCCCCGTCTGGTGCACATTGTTATTTCGATTGAAATGCCCTTCCCGGGGCTCGCACCCTGTTTTTATCAGGGGAAGTCTTGCGGGTCAAAATGTGTCGTTGGCCCCCGGTTTACAACAACAACGGCTCCCGCCAGAGATTTCCTCACAATTTAGCCAGGACCCCCGCTCCCGCCCGAGACGTTCTCGCGTTTTATTCAGAAATCGCGCTCTCGCTTGGGATTTCCTTAACACTTATTCTCCTGGCGCTCTCGAGTCGCGCTCTCGCTGGAGACTTGCTTGCAATTTACTGAAGAAAAGCGCCCTTGTGTTGGAATTTCCTTTCATTTACTGAAGCGCCGCGCTCCCGACACCCAGGTACCCAGGTGTCGCGCTCACGCTCTGGACTCCCTCACTGATGACATAGGAATCGGGATCTCGCTGCCCTTCGTGACCCCGTTGCAGCCCTTCGTGGCCCCCTCGCTTTGTTTCGTGGCCCCGTTGCAGCCCTTCGTGATCCCCTCGCTGCCGCTCGTGGCCCCGTTGCAGCCCCTCGTGGCCTCCTTGCTGCACTTCGTGGCCCCGTTGCAGTCCTTCGTTGCATTCTCGCTTTGTTCCGTGGCCCCGTTGCAACCCTTCGTGGCCCCCTCGCTGCCCTTCGTGGCCCCGTCGCAGCCCTTCGTGGCCCCGTTGCAGCCCTTCGTGGCCCCCTCGCTGCCCTTCGTGGCCCCGTTACATCCCTTCGTGGCCCCCTCGGTGCCCTTCGGAACGGAAGTCGAGTACGGGCCGTGCGCGACGCGCACTGCCACGTGCCCCCAAACAGGGCTCGACTGTTGGCAGCCGTGGATGCCATGCTCACCGCCTGCAGAACTCAATGCAATCATCCTCCATCTGTTTCCAATAGTCCCGGTCTTGTGCGGCTGCGATCCAAGAGGAACCGCCAACCGGCCTCCCTGCTGTGCCTGTGAAGCACTTGCTCAAACTATCGCACCAGCGCGTTAAGGGCCTCGCCTGCGCTCTGCAACCTGTCAAAGACCAATCCAGCATAACCTTCGTCCAACGGCCGTCGGTCCGTCGTCGCTGCCCTTCGTGGCTCCATATATGTATGCCCTTCGTGGCCCCCGCTCGTTCGCGCCCGTGGTGGCCCCATATGCATATGTCCGACGTGGCCCAGTTGCTACCCTCAGTGGCTCCATCGTTGCTTTCTGTGGCCCCGCATTATCTGCCCTTCGTGGCCCCCGCTCGTTCGCGCTCTTCGTGGCCCCATGACGCATTCCCTTCGTGTCCCCGCTGTTGCCCTTCGTGGCCTACTTCGTGTCCTTGTGGCCCTGCCGTCGTTCTCTTTCGCTCTCGCTTTCACTCGTCGCCGTCATCGTCGACGTCGTCGTCGTCACCGTCGTCGTCGACGTCGTCGTCGTCGTGGTCGGTCACCTGTCCGTCCCTCTTGGGGTCGGGTCGACGGTCCGCGGCCGCCCCGCCGATCAGCGCTGCCGCTGGCCAGGCCGACGGTCCGCGGCCGCCCCGCCGCTTGCCCGGGCCCAGCCTGCAGGGAAGAAAGGTATACCCCCCAAAGGGGTTCGATCGAAGACGAAGAGGGCGGGTATCGAGGGTTTGGGAAATAGGCGTTATTGGACACTCGAACAGATAAGGGCGAACAGTCTTAACATGAAAAATGATTGTTGTTGTTGTTGTTGTTGTTGTTGTTGTTGTTGTTGTTGTTGTTGTTGTTGTCTATTGCTCGTTTGCTTTTGGACCTGTTCCAATGGATCGGCAACTTTCGATAATTCTGCGCACGGCTCTGCCACGGCAGGGTGTGAGCCCAGCGCAGATCCAAGAACTTCGCGCGGACCTCCGAACATTTCTGCTTCTGCCGCTCTTACCCCTTCGATCGTCACGGGGTCTGTGGCTAGAACTTGTGCTTCAGTGGGTCGCCTCAAGCTTCGCCTCCAAGGCACCCAGGCCACCGAAAATACCAGCTGGTAGCTGGGAGAGTTTGCACGAAAAGTGAATGGTGAACACAAGCCTTGCTGGAAAACGGAGGCAGGCGGCGACCAGCATGGATAGGCGCGGGTCGACTGCAAACAACGGCACGCCAGCCGCTGCTGCAACTAATGTTGCTATATTGCACATCAAGATGTGTGCAAAAAAGTTGGCTACACGCAGGAGTGACCCTGGGTAAGGGTGACCTTTGGTGCGCGGCTTCTTTGGGGCCGCGAGGGGACCAAACACAGGCGCGCAAGGCGCCACTATCGCATCGCGTTCGGCGATTGGGGGGCCCCACTGGGCCCGCACCTAAGGTCACTCCGGCGAAAGGTCACTCTTACGTCTAGTCGAAAACGTGATCTGACGATGCAGCGGCGCGCTCTTCGTGCTGGCATTCGGACGAGCTGATCCTCACAATCTCCCCTCCGAGGCTCACGCGGCGGCCGCAGCCGGCGCTCCGGCCTCCACCGCCCGCACCATCCGCTCGTGCCACGCCCGGAGACCGCTGCTGCCCAGGAAGTCGGCCGACGTCTGGCAGCCCTTCTCCTCGAAGCGCACGTAGGTGCCGTAGAGGCTGAGGTCTATGGGCCCCGGCGCCTGGCCGTGGTAGAAGGGCCGGTCGCCGAGCGCCTGCCAGGATCGTACCAGCCTCGAGCGGATCCCTAGCCCTGAGATTGACACGCCAAAAGGCGATGACGATCTTAGGGGTTCGCCCTCAAAAAAATAGGGACCCCCTAAGATTCGCATCGTGATGGGGGGGTGCCCAGCATAGGGATAGGGATATGCTCCAGGCTGGTAAGGATCACCCAGCAGCGAGGCGGGAGATCGCAGCGCATCGGGCCGCATCGGCACGGGGCCGGGATCGGACCGGATCGGCTGCGCCGAGGTGCACAGCGGCGCCGGGCAAGCGTCGGGCCGCACCGGAGCGTCGGCACCTCGGAACCGGAGCGGAGCCGGCCGGCCATGCTCGACATCGAACATCGAATCGGATCGATCGGGTCGAAGTGGGCCCTGGCCTGCTGGAAGTCCCTGCCCCAGGCCGCCGCCGCGGGGAGGTCCCCGTAGCGCGACCGGAAGACGGAGCCCACCAGTGCGCTGATGGGCCCCGACGCGAGCCCGAGCAGCCCGGCCTGCCAGCCTTCGACGCCCACGAACTTCGCCAGGTCGCCGCCGTTGCCGAAGAGCTCCACCTCGAAGGAGGGCTGGAACTCAAAGGTGATCCTCCGCTCCCACTCGAGCTCCTCCTCCGTCAAGGAGCGGCCAGTCAGCACGGGCACCAGGTTCCGCACGATGACGTGGGAGTCGTTCACCTGGCGGTCGTTCAGCTCGATGACGGGGATCTTCTTGTAGTCGGAAGTGGGGTGCCGGCCCTTCACCATCTCGAAGGGCACACCGTAGTACTGCAGCATGGTCTGGATCTTGACGCAGGGCGGGGACGCGTCCTGCGGAGGCCGCCCACGTGAGGCCTGAGCAGAGGGGGTCGGGAGATCGCGCCGCCGAGCCGATGCACCGACAATGCACCGTCGACGTCAGGATCGCGTCGCAACGCCGATGCAGTGGTGATGCGGCGCGATCCTCCGACCCCGCCAGCTTCGATGCAGTCGTTGGGCGGCCTGGATCCTGTCCGTAGAGCACCACCCTCTCCAGGTCACCACGGGTCAGGCCCAGCGGCCGCTCGATGTCCTCCCCCTCCTGCTGGCTTGGAGCAAGCGGGCCTCGAGGGGCAACTGCTCCTGGACCGCAGTGCTGCCCCGCAGGGCCAGCTTTTCATCCCGAGCTGCTTCTTGGTGGCCCAGAGGGGCCCGTGGAGGGCCGCCAGAGTGAGCAGACGAATGAACAAAAACTCCTGATCCTCCTCCTCCTCCTCCTCCTCCTCCTCCTCCTCCTCCTCCCACAGCTTCCTCCTCCCCTCCTCCTCCTCCTCCGCCTCCTCCTCCTCCTCCTCCTGGTCCTGGTCCTGGTCCTGCTCCTCGACGCAAGGAGGGTCGCGGTCGGCGCGTCGAGGCCGGCCCCACCCTCCGGCACCCGCCTCTCCCACGGCGGCCCGCTTGCTGCAGGCGGTGAGGGCGCTGGCGAGGGAGCCATTGGATCCAGGAATCCCGGGCCCGAAAAAACCAGCAGGGCTCCAGTCGTGGAGGTTGGCCAACGCCGCCCTCCTCAGACCGTGGAGCATCCAAGGCCTGAGGCCTCCTGGGCACATGCCCTCACGAACGCCCCCGCCGTGGCGATGCGGGGAGCTGCTGACCCAGGTCAGCCCAGACCCGGTCAGTCAGGCACTGCAGGATCCTGCAAGATTCTGCAGTATCCTGCACCCGAGCCCGGGTCAATGCGACCCTGGCCCTGCAGGATCCTGCAAGATCCTGCAGGATCCTGTGCCCCAGCCCGGGTCAGTGCGACCCTGGCCCTGCAGGATCCTGCAAGATCCGGCGCTCTGGCTTGCCCCTCGTTTGCATGGACCCCCGTCTCTCGAGCCCCGAGCGATCCTCGTTCGTCCCGTCCGGCAGCACGCAGGCCGCGACCCGCCCGCGCCGGCGGGCCCGCCTGCCGAGAGCGGCGGCGCCCGCGGTGCCTGCCACGACCGCGGCCGCCGCGGCCGCGTGCTCCGAGGCCGCCGCCCGCGGCCGCGGCCGCGCCGCGGGCGGGCCGCGGTGGCCGCCGTGCGCGGTGGGCCCGCCGCCGCGCGCGGCCGCGCGGCAGCCCTCGCCGGCCGCGCGGCTCCCCGCCCAGGCGGCGGCCCCGGGCGCGCCGCCGCGCGCCGCGGCGGCGGCGGCCGCGGCGGCGGAGGCCGCCGCGGCGGAGGCCGCCGCGGCGGAGGGCAGCGCGCGGCGGGGTGCCATGTGTTGCCCTCGGCCGCGGAAGGGGTCCCCGCGGCCGGTCGGCCGCGGCGCCCGCGGCCCTGGGCCGGAGGTGGCTCGGGCCGAGATCGGGTGCAGCAGGAGGGGGAGGAGGAGGCGGAGCGTACCCAGAGGCGAGTCGAGCGAGCTCCCACTGCCTCCTTTCCAACCTTGGCTGTCTGCGCCCGCCCGAGCCTGCGTGTGAAACCTGGGCGAGAGGGGCAACGGCAGAGGAGGGAGGCGAAACGGCATTACCATTTGCAACATTGTGCGAATGCTACTGCTGCTGCTACTGAACTCGGCTAAACGCAGGGAGTGACCCTGGGTAAGAGTGACCTTTGGTGCGCGGCTTTTTGGGGGCCGCGGGGGGACCAAGCACAGGCGCGCAGGGCGCTGCTATCGCATCGCGTTCGGCGATCGGGGGGCTCCACTGGGCCCGCACCAAAGGTCACTCCGGCGAAAGGTCACTCTTACGTCTAGTCGATGAACCTGTGTCGAGCACGCATCAGTACTGCGCCGCCGGGTCTGGGCGTATGCATGTCTCGCGTCGTTTCGGAACGGGCGGGAGGCAGTCAAGCAGGCAGAAGACGAGCGGGTGGGCGGCGGTCGGGGAGCAGAGGGCGGAAGCGAGACGGCACCGATGCCAAAAGGCAGGACCACGCACAAGCTGCTGCTGCTATCCTCCTCGCTCTCTCACGAGGGCGATCTCGGCTCCGACACTCCTGGCGAGGGGGCCCTCCTCCTCCTCCTCCTCCTCCTCCTCCTCCTCCTCCTCCTCCTCCCCCCCTCGATCTCTCCTGGCATCGACCACCACCCGAGACAACTCCTGCCTGCGAGGCTGCCTCCTCTGGGGTCCTCCAGGGGGGAAGTCGCACACGGCGAGGCGAGTGGCCTCCTCGCGCGCGGCGACCTCAGCGTACATCTAGCTCGGGCGTGTCCCCCCCACAGGCGGGTTTTGGAGGAAGAAATAAAGAATAGTCAAACAATGCTCCAAAGTGGTGAAACTTAGTCAAAACATCGTCCCCAGACTATTTTTGCCTATTTTTGAATATTCTCCCTGAAGGGGGACAGGCCCGACTTACGCGTACGTGGGCGGTGAGACATAATTGTGGCTCATGAGGCGGTCGTGGTGGTGCATGGCAATGAGAAAGCTCATGCGGCCGAATTCTAGGCCCCGTCGGAAATCAAGACCTCTAGGACAGTTGCACCGCAACGAAAGCTGCCACACTCAATGATGTAGCGCCGCGCTGTATCCCGACACGCGAGGCCGCCTTAAATGCAAGGTGTTTCGCGCTGCATGCGGGCATTGGTGATCCAAGTGCCCAATCTCGTCATCGCCGCTGCTGCCGCCCGTGTCATCGGGGCCGTAGCCAAAACTTGCGTCAGGCTATAAAAATATGTGTGGCAAGTGTAAATGTGCTTGACAAGGCGACGTTAGAAGAATTCCTTCGACGTCGGCGAAACAACCACGAGCAACAACATACCGTATATGATGGAATGCCACTTCGGACTTCAGCTTCAGCTCGCGAGAGCCAGGGCCACCAGCACTGTTCTCTAGTGTCACAACAATGCGATTAGGAGCATGAGGAAGGGGACCGTCACGAAATACCGACCTGACCTCCACTGGGGTCACCTTGCTTTCCGTCTGCCACATCGTGAACAGCAACCCGCCTCTCCCGCGAGGATGACGGTCATTCTGGAAGCCATGAACAGCATCCCCAAAACACTTGGCGAAGGGGATAGAGGACCAGAAGCGCGGGGGCCATCTGCGAGGAATCCCGCAGAGAAGCAGACCCGTAATCTACCAACATGCGACGGTGATAAGTCAACCTTTGTCTACGCGTGGAGCATGAGATCAGAGCCGTCCTCGTGCGCGCCGCTGCTGCCAATGTATACATGGATGAGAACATCGGCCCTCGCCGGTCGCTCAGCTCGAATACGTCGCCGCTGCGCAACGTGCCACTGGGGGAGCGAAGAAGCCGTGCAAGAAGATGACGCTGTGCCTGAGCAGCGCCCCATTTCATCGGCACTAGTTGCGCCGCATGATTCGTTGCAGCGAAAGTGCGCTCCCGATGCAAGTCAGTCAGTGCCGAAATAGGGGGGCGCCCTGCCTCCCAAACTCAATCGCTCTTGCCGCGTGCTTAGCCAGTCGATCATCGCCAGTTGCAGCTGGCCAACTGGAAATCAAAGCAAATGCAATCTCCAACGACAGCGAGAGATGACGAACTCGGATCAGCAGCCACCAGCTGCCCGCGCAATCGCCAACCTCATTGTTGAGGGTCCCTCGAGGGGGGATCGCGGTGCAGTTCCCGTGCTTTGGGTGCCGATTCGACAGGGGCCCTGCGATCCGACGTGCTCCAGCAAGCCTCCTGAACCCGCGATTTTCTAAGATTAGAGCCCCGAGATCATCGGCGCGCGAGCGAGATGCTCCGAGCGTGAGTTTCGATTTGGTCAGGCTCGCCCTTAAGTCGAGGGTTAACGCGTGTGCCGCGGCAACGTCAAGCGAGCCCCTCAGGGGGCGTCCTTGGAAGACCTCAGAACGCATATAGCACGTGAGCTCCAGAGACGCATCCCCGAAGAAGCACGGCGAGCAATGATAAAGCGTATGCAGAGCTTAATATGAAGGCCGATGAAGCTTGAGCTGTCTCAAGAAAAGAAATAGCCACCTTTGGCCACTGACGGGACCGCCCGAGAATCATCGAAAGTGATGGGCGAGGGGGCGCCGCGCCAACCTTCTGGTCCTGGATGAGAGCGCGGGCAGATCTCGCGCGCGTGTCCCAGTCTGCCACATTATCTAGGAAAGTGTGATGTTTGATGAAGCCGCTTTGGGACCTCGCCCGACCTGCCGGATGATGGGGCGCGCCCACTGAAGGCCCCGCGGGCGACCTTGTTGCTCGTGTCTTGCGACGGCCCGAGGGGCGCGCGGCACACGCTGCCGGAGGAAGCCCGCCAGAGTCAGGCTCGCCCGCGGGATCTCTCAGAGACGCGGGGAGGAACGCATCCCACGGAGCGGACAACTCCGAGCCCATGGGGTTCCCAGGGGCGATCCACCGAATGACTTCGAGCAAGATGGGCGTGCCCGGCCCGGCCTTCCACGAAGCATGTCGCAGACGGTCTGGATCTGGAGCAGACCGCGAATCGCAAGGGAGCCAGGGCAGGGTGGCCGTGAATCAACGATCTGTCCTACTTGCCGCCTGCGTACCCTCATGCCAGTGCGTTGGCGCATCCGACGCCGTCTCCGTGTGGGGCCGAAAGATTGACCTCCAGATGCCTTCGCCGAGCCGGCCTGTCCTTGACGGCGCTGCCCTCGCAGACGCACGAATCGAAATAGAAGCGCGAGCAGGGCCCAGCGCATCGCGAGCAGAGGCGGTGGCGCGCAACCTGTGCTCAGAACAGATATCGACGTCACCCGTCATCGCCAAGGAAAACTGCCCGGGGGCCGAGTGGACGTGCACTTTCTGTTCGTTGGCAGCACCCTGCGCACGAAGGAGATCCTCTCGACCCAGGTCGCGGCTGTGCACGCCCCATTGGAACAGAGCTAACCCGCTGGCCCTGCAACAAGTTGGAATAACATAAACGCCCAGGGAGGGCCATGTTTCGACACCCCTCACGAGGATCGTGGTCTCCGAGGCGGGAGCCGCAATCGACTACCCCCCCCCGCCCCAAGAGGCCCCCAAGAGCCCCCCAAGAGACCCTGGGGCCCCCCGAGACGCCGCCAAGGAGCCCCAAGAGACTCCCAAGAGGTCACCAAGAGGCCACCAAGAGGCCCTAAAGCGAAGCGATTGATAACATAAACGCCCAGGAGCGAAACACTTCGCGAGAGACGTCTAGCGAAGCAATGCCACGTACGAGAGCAAATTGCCACACCCGCGCGATGCGCGCCACCGTGCGAGCGGACAAGGGGCGGCGGTGGGCCACGCCGGCCCGCCGGAGAGCTCCTCGAACAACGCCCTCCTCCTCCTCCTCATCCTCCTCCTCCTCCTCCTCCTCCTCCTCCTCCTCCTCTTGAGCAGCGGTGGCCGAGCCAGCGAGCGCGAGCTTCCTCGGCGCGCCCAGCGGGCTGCGTCATCCTGGCAGGGGCGTATTGGAGTGAGGCACCAGAGCTCCGTCTGGCCTGTCTGATCTACTTGTGACGGAGAGGGATATGACCCGCGCCACTCCGCCTCACGCAGCATGACCGTCCTCGGTCGGCTTACTAGCTGATTCCTTGCCGACGCCGACGTCTCCAAGGGCGGCAGGATTTCATTCCGGGCGGGGGGCGCGAGTGGATGGGGGCGGCGTCACCTTCTCGAGCGGCTCCCGTTCCGCATGAGGTTGGCCCCCCTCGCGGTGAATGAACGCGTCGATGCCGAGCTCCTCCTGCAGCTCCTTCCGAAGGCGCTTGCGCGTGATCTCTGTGGCGATGTCCTTTCGTAGAGGGCAGAAACTCCACCCCGATGATAACCGCCCCGACACGCGAAGCCGTTGAGCAAACGCACCCGAAGAAGGAATCGAACAGGGCAAGGCTGCTTGATTACACGCCCAAGGCCGTTCAGGAAACGCCCATTGTCCGGTCCGGGTGTTTTTTCCTCCCTTGATTCCGATCTCTATCCGCTGATGCGTGAAGGGGGGCCGTCGGAGCCGCCGTGGTCGCCGAGAAACTGCGCCGCCTTCCCGATCCCGCTCTGGGCGCGGGCCAGGCCTGGCGGCGCCTGGGCTCGCGCGTGGCGGGCAAGAGGAGGGCCTTGGGGGACCGACGGGACTGCTGACCGATCCCATCTTCTTGAAGCTCAACCTCTGTGCCGATGGACACGCTGGCGGCCGGCAGCCACTCTTGGCGGTGCGCACAAAGGGGGATGGAGGGAGGGGGGGGGGCTTCTTAGAAGCACCCTACTTCTTAGAAGGCCCCAGCCTTACGTCTTTAGACAAGGCCCGCACCTTCTAAGAAGCACGGGTGCTTCTGAGAAGCCTTCCCCCCCCTAACCCGCCTCTGGGCGTGGCCGATGGACATGTTGGCGGCCTGCAGCCACTCAGTGATGGTCGTCTGCACCGAAGATTTGGGGACTCCCTCGCCTGCGACCGCCTCCAAAGTTGTCGGATCCACAACTCTGTCCCGCTCGCCGGCCAGAACAAGAGCGTCTGTCGGCTCAGCTTTTGCTAGATCCAGCTCCTTCTCGAGATGTGCCAATCGTCCTTCCAAGTCGTGTACCTTTCCATGCTGGCCATCTTGGCACAATGTGAGTCCATCTGCTGCTGCAACACTATGACTTTCGTATTGGTACGTGTGAAGGAAAGGGCCAGTCGCTTTGGCCAGCGCATTGGGCAAGTCTTTCCAAAGAAATACCATGGCCTCCTTGCTGAAGCCATTACTCGCCGCATCTTTCGGTCTTTGAGCTGCCACCAACAAGGTCCACTTGACGAGCGGGCACCATCAGCTACAATCTCGGGTGTGGGAGGGCCTGCGATTGGTGTGCCAGGGGCCACATGTCATGGCGTAGGAGGTCCTGTGATCTCGCCTGGTGCCTCATCAAGTGCATGCAGGAGGCTTTTATCGACACTGTCTTCGACGGGTAAATCATGAGCCGTCACCTCTGCGGAGGTGGCGAGCGCGGGGCAATACGCGAGCGTGATCCTCCTGTTGAAGGAGATGGGGAGTGTAGGGCGGCTTTCCCTCGATCGCGGTATCTATCCTGATCCTTCTCATTGTTACTGGATATTTTTCTCATCATCTTTGCCACGCCTCGGGGGGCCGAGCTTGTTCTCCAACCCACATGATGGCGCTGGGCGGCGCAGGAATGAGAACGTCCACCGTTTACCCACACAACCCAGTGCCGACGGGCCCACGGACTCGTGACCGCCAGGTGGCTCGTCACGAGGGTCGAGGGGGGAGAACACTTGGTGTTGTGGCCGCGGATGAGCGGTCTCCACTTGTTCCACTGTGAAACGCATAGTCTTGAGCAGAAATGGCTACGGAGGAGGAGGGAGTCGGAGGAGGGAGAGGGCAGTCATGGAGCGGGGAACGAGGCGGAGGGGATGGTGATAGTGATGATTGTGCCGATGAGAAGTGAAGATGGTGCTGCTGATGACGATGATGATGCTGATGCTGATGAAGATAATGGTGGTGATTGTGCGTATACCGATGACGATAACGACGATGATGATGAGGATGATGACAGTGATGATGGTAATGATAATGATGATGGTTACGATGATGATGACGGTGATGGCGGTGATGGCGGTGATGGTGATGATTGTGATGATGATGATGACGATGATGATGATTATGATGTTGATGATGAAGAAGATAACGATGCTGCTGCTGATGATGTTGATGATGAGGATGATAAGGATGCTGATGCTGATGCTTCTGCTGCTGATGATCATGCTAATGACGATGACGATGGCGATGACGATGATGAGATGCTGATGACGATGACTATGATGATGACGATGACAATGATGATGTTGCTGCTGCTGATGATGATCATGATCATGATGATGATGATGCTGATGCTGATGCTGATGCTGATGCTGATGATGATGATGATGATGATGATGATGATGATGATGATGATGATGATGATGATGACACACCCTCGACTTGTTTCTATCACTGCCCGCTGGCGAAGGCTGGGAGGAAGGTCTCTATGGCGCCATCAGCATCAACAGACACGTTCGCAGCCGTAGCCTAGGTGGAGGAAGAGGATGATGAGGAACATGTGGGTCCCGCCCAGACTTGCCCCCGCGTGATGGGCTCCGTGCTGGTCGGTCAAAGTGTGCCGGTCAGAACTGCACCTGCTCCTGCCCAGAATTGCCTCCACATGATGGGGTCCAAGGCGGCTGGCCAAAGCGTCCCTCCCAGAACTGCATCTGCACGGTGGGCTCCCGCGAGGGTGGGCCGCAGGGTCCCGCATAGTGGTCCCCTCGTGGTGGCTTCCGCGGGCCACGCCCACGGGGCGCCGGCATGGGCAGCAGCCAGCCCCCAGAGATCCGATGCCTTCGTTTTTGCAGGACGGCATCCCAAGAAGAGCCGACCCTTTCTCCAGGGCCGGCTTTCCAGCCCGCGCGTTTCTGCAGAGAGCACGTTAGAAGTCTGAGGCCGACGGACAGCCCTCCTCCCCGCCCTCCCCCGGACACGCCCTGACGGAGGCCCCGTCCAGTCGCTGGCGCCGCCCAGCCGTGTTCGTGTGGAGGGCGTGGCTCTGCTGGCAGAACCAGAAGAAGGGGTCGTCTGGGCACATCACCCCAGGCCTGCGCGCGGCGCGCTGAAGTGGCGCCTCCGCCTCCTCCTCCTCCTCCTCCTCCTCCTCCTCCTCCTCCTCCTCCTCCTCCTCCCCGCTCCCCTGCTGATGCTACTGCTCCCCCCGCCCCCTCCTCCTCCTCCCCCTCCTCCTCCTCCTCCTCCTGATCCTCCTCCTGCTCCTCCTCCTGCTACTACTCCTCCTGCTCCTGCTCCTCCTTCCTCAGTTCTCTCGCGCGCTCGAAGCAGTCGCGGCACCTGTTGCCGTGGAGCGCCCCCTCTCCCCCGCGGGGCCGCGCGGACGGGGGACCTAATGACCGCCTGCGGCTCATACAGGTTGCCGCCTGCGGTCGCGTCCTCTCCGTGGCCGAGGGCGACGGCGCGGGCTGCCCGACTTTCAGGGTGGCCTGACGCCTGGGCCCCCTGGAGAGGCCGGCCGCCCACGACGTCCCTCCTCGTCCTCCTCCTCCCTCCTCGTCCTCCTCGTCCTCCTCCTCCTCCTCCTCTCTCCTCCTCCTCCTCCTCTCCTCCTCACTCCTCCTCCTCCTCACTCCTCCTCCTCCTCCTCCTCTCCTCCTCCTCCTCCCTCCTCCTCCCTCCTCCCTCCTCCCTCCTCCCTCTTCCCTCTCCTCCTCCTCCTCCTCCTCCTCCATTCCCTGTCGCACCGCTAGGCGTGTTTGCTTGGCGGACCGGGCGTTTCGCCTGAGACTTCCTCACCACAAATTATCCTGAAGCCGAGAATGTGCAAGAGTTTCACTGATGTGGCCGTTTCCAATGTGGCCATCGCATCAGCGTCGCTTACATCCGTCTTTACAAAAACTGAACATTTCACGGATGGAGGGCGGCCCGCTTTCAACATGTGGCTCTCGCCTTGGCGCCGCGCACATTCGTTTTGAGAGTTTACAGCAGTTTCAAGGCTTCTCAGGGTTAACGTCCCACAAACGGTGTTCAGGCACGATATTGGGTTGTCAAGAAGCAACACTTGCGTCTGATCGTCAAGACGCAACAGTCATCGTCAGCCGCGGCGTTGAAGTCCCAGGACTGGTGCTCTGGGGCAGTTCAGGACTTTCAAACGATTGTCTTCCAACGGGGCACTTTCCACAGTGAGACTGGATCCTTGTAGGGGCCTGTGGACAGGGAGCTTGGAGGGAGGGTTTATTGCAATATCGTTGGTGAGTCTTGGCTTTGCACAGGTCCTCCCTCTCGTCCTCCTCGTCCTCATCGTCGTCGTCCACCACCTCCTCCTCCTCCTCCTCCTCCTCCTCTGCTCCTGTCCCCCCCTTGCTGCTGCAGATAGGGCACCGTCCAGGCCCACCACCCCAGGCCTGCGTTGAGAGGGGGTCGAGAAAAGGGGGGGCTGGCTCGAGGGGGAGGAGGAGGGGGAAGAGGGGGAGGAGGAGGAGAAGGAGGAGGAGGAGGAGGAGGAGGACTGGGATCGACGATTGGCCCCTGACAGGCCCCTGAAAGCTTCAAGCCCCTAACAGAGATGACTGACTAGCAGACCCCCCCATCGGTGACAAAGACGCCGACGTCGACGACTGTGACGTCGACGACGCCGACGACGACGCGACGGCGACGTCGACAACGCCGCCGACGGCGACGACGCTGGCGACGCGCCCCCCCCCCCCCCCCTCACAGCGCTGGGGCCTGGCTCGGGGGGGCGCTGGCGACTTCGGGGCGGCCGCGGAGGCCTCGGCGGCGGCGTCGTCGCCGTCATGGTCATAGTCGTCGCCGTCGTCCCCGCCGTCGTCGGCATCGTAATCGTAATCGTCGCAATTGTCATCGTCGTCGTCGTGGCTGCCGTGGCCGTCGTCGTCGCCGTCGTCGTGGCCGTCGTCGTTGTCGTCGCCGTCGCCGTCGCCACCGGGGTGTGCGGGGGAGGAGGAGGAGGAGGAGGAGGAGGAGGAGGAGGAGGAGGAGGAGGAGGAGGAGGAGGAGGAGGAGGAGGAGGAGGCGAGGAGGAGGAGGAAGAGGAGGAGGAGGAGGAGAAGGGAGGAGAGGAAGAGGAGAGGAGGAGGAGGAGGAGGAGGAGGAGGGAGGAGGAGGAGGAGGAGGAGGAGGAGGAGGAGGATAAGGGATGAGGATAAGGATGAGGAATGATGAGGATGAGGATGAGTATGCGGATGCGGGTGATGATGATGATGATGATGATGATGATGATGATGATGATGAGGATGGTGATGATGGTGATGATGATGATGATGATGATGATGATGATGATGATGATGATGAGATGATGATGATGATGATGATGATGATGATGATGAGGAGGAGGAGGAGGAGGAGGAGGAGGAGGAGGAGGAGGAGGGAGGGCGAAGCGAGGAAGAGGATGAGGATAAGGGTGACAGCGACGAGCAAGAGAGGGAAGAAGGGGGGAGGAGGGAGGGGGGGAGAGGAGATGATGAAAGGAGGGCAGGATAGGAGAGGGTTGGTGGAAGAGGGAGCGGGAAGTGGGCGGACAAGGGAAAAGAGATGGGAGAGGAGGAAGAAATCGGAGAGGAGGAGGATGCCGCGTGCGCCAGAGAGGGCCGTCCAGGGCCCAGTTCAATTTGCTCGGTGTGGCCTGCGCGCGGGGGCGGCGGCTACGAATCTGTGCGAATCTGGCGCGAAGCGTGGCGAGCGATAGCTGCGTGCGCGCGCGTCGCCTATGGTTCCACGCCCCCTGTTGTGGGGATCGCGGTGGTAATAATGGGAGTGGGACAGCAACGCGATTCGCGTGATCCTGTCGTCATTCAGCCTGGCAGGGCGGAGTCCGAGACGAGGGGTCAGGGGCTCAGCGAGCAGCGGGTCTGGCCCTGACGGCGAAATGAGCTCTCAGAGCGGGCCGCAATGGCAGTAGTGGCTATGGTCGTCTAGCTGCTCGGGTCAGCTAAAAGAGGCAGGGCCGCGTGGGCTTCGGAAGGCTGTGCGAGGTGCTCCACGCTCCGAGGATTGTCTTGATTACTGCGCTCTCCACCGCTGGTGGGCTCGGGGTGAGCTTCTCTTTGAGCGTGCTCCAAGCATTCTCGAGATCCAGAGCCTCGAGCTCCACTGGTGACGTCCACTTGGTCCGGCGTGTGTGGGGTTGGGGCGAGGACATCGGGGACGAGGAAAGACTGCATGGCACGTGCAATTGTGCGCTGCGCTCGGACACGGCTTGCGGTCAATCCTTCGTTGACTGCGGCCGCCACTGCACGGCGTACCCTCCCCAGCTCGATCAATGCTTGGGCAGCGACCGGGTTCGTGAGCTTTCTTTCTGGGAGGTGGCGGTAGCGCTCTCGAGAGTGTACGACTTCCAGGAAGAGGCAATGCTGCCTTCGGCTGCAAGTGGTAGAGCTGCCAATCCTCCTTTGCGCTCAGCGATGCCGCGGAGATGTTGAAACCAGCCCTGCCACAGCGGTACTGTCTCCAGCGCCACTCGCATGAGAGATGACGTACCCATCAGCTCCATCGAACGGATGTTTGGATATCCCAGTGCTCGACGCCCCAGAATACTGTGGCGCGGAAGGTTGTGAACTGGGCGAAGCAGCTGAGCGCGGAGACAGCGTAGAACCTGTGCGTGTGTTTTGAAGTCGAGGTGGGGGCGCCAACTCTGGCAAGCTCGACGACCCGACGTTTGACCTTCGCGGGTGGGGGGGCCTAGTGCTCGTGCGTGATCGCGGGGCCGAGCATCGTCCCCAAGTACTTGGCGCTGTCGGCGACGGTGAACGCGGCCCGCTCTTTCTGGATAGTGCCGAGCCGCGTCTGGAACTCGTCAGTCATGGATTCGTAAAACTGGTCGCGCAGCGGTGCGCCGACGCACTTCTTGAAGTTGAGGCGCAGCCCAGCGAGTAACTCTGCGTTACGGAACGTGGCGCGTACGTTGTCCAGGAGAACGCAATCCCCCACGAACGCTCAAATGTCGTCGGCACATGCGTCGGGGCTTGAATCTGGGTACAGTCTGAAGGCCCTGTCGAGACGGATCAGGATCGGATTCAGCACGATGCGCCAGACCGTGCCACTGGGCGGGCAGCCTTGCGCGATGCCCGCGGAGACGGGGAATGTGAAGTGCAGGACGCCCTTGGGCTAGGCGTAGGTGTGCGGTGCGTCGTAGAAGGCCTTCAGCGCGTCCAGGAGGCGGCCTTCGAGCCCAGCATCACAAGCAGCATTTCGTAGCCAAGTCCTGTTCAGCGGCGGGAAGGCGACGGCGAAGTCGTAGGCGCACATCATCGCTCTGCCGTGCTCCGTCGGGTTGGTGGCTGCGAACCAGCTCCTCGTCTTGCCGAGGTGTCCATCTGCGCGACGTTGGCAATAAGTTGGCCTTCGCCAGGGAAGCCGCGTCGGCGCCCCTGCGCGTCCTCGGCCTCGGTGGCGTGAATATTTCGGTCGCAACTGGCGGCGAGGATCCAGGAGTCCGTGTTGCTGGGTCGTAGTGGGGCAATTGTTTCACTGCGCGTCGTTTCAGGGCAGTGTCGTTTGCCTCCTCGGCCTCTGGGGTCGGGGCCAGGATGGTGTCGTTGGGGCCTGTGGGAGGATATCCACATGGTAGTTCATGTAGTTCTTCTTGCAGAAAGTGTGTACTGCAGGATGCGTTCCATGCCGCGAAGGGAAGCCCGTCTGGCCCAGAAGCCGACAGGTCGCAGACTTGATGGCCATCTCAATGCTGCTCCTTGTGGAGGCGTTGCAGTCGCCGAGTCCATGGTCCGTGGCGCGCGCTGCGAGGCGCCTCTGGCACAAGTCGCCGCGCGCGGGCTTGCCCGCGAACGCGCCACCCCAGTGCTGGAGGATGTGTTCTAGGATGTCGAACTGATCGGAATGGTCGTTGTCGTCGTTCGCATTGGACTGGAAGATAACGCGGCGCTTCGTTGGGGCCCGCACCAGGGCTCGACGAGTTTCCGCTCTCCGAACCTGGTGTGTACCGACAGCTTTTTCTTCGCCGGCGGCTTCAGTTCGACATTTTATAGCTTCAGCGCGTTAGTTGTTGTATTCTTCCTTGCGTTCGGCGACAGCTCGGCGAAAGGCTACTGCGTGTTGAGCAAGTTCACTCGTCCAGGATGGAGGTGGAGATGCTCGCCAGAGAGATTGTGTTCGTCGCGAGACGTTTCTGCGAACTTCGCGTCGTTCCTCCAGGCCGCTCGGTCCATGGGGCGGAGGGCAATGAGCTCGTTCGGCGTGGTGGGGGCGCGCTGCTCCAGCAGGTAGTTGCGGGTGGTGCGTGCAGCTTCGTGCGCGAGCTCCTCGTAGCGTGTTTGCTTGTGGTAAGTCGGCGAGGATTAAGTTCCGTGTCGGTCGGGTTTGGGAAGTCGGCGGACGTGGGGTGCCTGGAGATGTGGTCAGGAATGCGTTGCTTATCTTGATTTCTTTATTTCTTGATGGGTTGGCGAGCGGCGGCCCCCCTGTCGCGTCGTGCGCGGGCGCGTCATCGTGGACCTCCGCGAACTGTGCCGGAATCTCGCTCCGCCCGCGAGCGGCGCGGCCCGCGAGCGTGTAATTGTGGACGTCGGCGAACGAAACGTCGCGGTCTACCTTCGGCGGTTGTGCATGGGCGGCTGGCCTGTCGGAGAATTAGATGCCGCCCGCTGCGATGGTGGCTGTGCGGCCAGGTGCAAGCTGGCAGTGGGCGGCAGGAGGAGGTGCGATCTTAGCGCCGAAACTGGGAAACATATCGAGGTCGCCAAACCAGTCGACATAGCCCCTGGACGAGCACTGCGCACACAGCTGACGACGCAGCGCGGCGATGACAAAAACTTCGAAGGCTCGGGCCCCATCGTTTACAGCGCCCACAACCTTCGGCCTCCACGTGGGCGACCTTGACGCCATAGACGATCGGGCGCATGCCGGCCACGTGCACGATGGTATCGAGCAGATTTTGTCGTAATCCTGCAGGGGCATGGGCGCGGTGCAGAGCTTGGTGTAGTCTTGTTCTGGTCAGTGAACTTCCTGTAGCGCCCGTGGCGTTGACTTTTGCTTCGACACTCGTGCAAAGCAGTTGAGCTCGGCGTCGCGCTTGTCAGTATCATGATGAATGACAGCGCGGCGATTCCACGATGCATCTTGCGCAGGAGCCAGTCATCTAACTTCTCTCCTTGAGCTCGTCAGGGGTGCGAGTGATCTTCGAGGGAGCGAAGGCCGTATTGCACAGGCCATGCGGCGTGGGCGTCGTCGGGTGGCTCGGCGAGCCCCTCGAAGAAGTTGCAGACGGCGGCTTTGTCCTTGAGGGCAGCTGGGCTGACTGCCAGGTCTGCAGCGGTCACGTGATTCCGATCAGTTGTGGCCTGTCGTCGGGTTGTCTGCCCATGTCCACTCTTGCCACGGGTCGGCTTCCGTGGAACTTGGCCTTCGTAGGCTTCGAGGCTTCAATAATCGTGCGGGTAGGCGTTCTTGACACATCCGAAGAGCTTCTTGGCTTTGGTTTCTGTTCTTGCTTGTCGGGGGCTTCTGCCCAGAGCAATGGAGATCGGTGTGTCGGCGTTGTTGGCGGCGCCACGCGCTGTATATATCCTCCGCGTGCCGTCTGCGTTGTTGAGCTCGGCAAAGGCTTTGAAGCATCTGGTGGCGTATTCATGCAGGGGAGGCTGGAGTCGGGCTCGCGATCGTATCTGGCAGCAGCTTCTGCGTCCATCATTCCCACCATCCTTTCAGCGACTGAGAGCTCTTTCAAGTCTTTCACGGTGCGCCAGAGGTCGTCCGTCTGCTTCTGCTGCCTGGCGAAGGAGGAGCGCATGTCGCCGAGCTCTCTTTTGATATGTGATAACTTTCTGTTGCTTTTGGAAGCGTGTTCCGCGATGGTCTTGATGCCAGCTCGCGCAACAGCTCTGACCAAGCTTGCACCGTGCTTCTCGAGCGAGGCGTCGCTGAGACGTGATTCTCGTCTGGAACTCGCTTCCGATGCGCGCGAGGAAACTTTTTTGGTCGCGGCCGCAGGCGAGAGCGCAAACGCGAGTCGTAAGTCCGGGGCGCGGGCCTACTAATTTACAGCAGGAGCAAACTAGAGCCGCGCACCTAAACTGCCTAAGCTGCCTAAGCGGCGCCTCGAATGAACTGCAAGCTGCACTGAGTGTGGATGCCAGGGCGGGGGGCAGAAAACGCACACACGCGCGCGAGGAAACCCGCGTCGACGTGACATTCCAAATCGGCTGCGATGTCTGTGCCCCGTGGGGGTGCGCCGCGCGTCGCCGCGCCAGGCGAGCTTCCCGTAGCTGTGGTAGGGCTGTTTGCCGCGCTTGCTGCCCTCCAAAAGGGGGGGGGCTGCCACACTACAGTTGGTCCTGTCTGCGCTGCGAGCGAGTGGCCTTGTTTGTTCGACGTCCTCCAGCACCCCCATCAACTTCTCGTCTGCGCGGAGACTTTGATCGACTTTCTTTTGCATGTGCCCCACGAGGATTGCCAACACGACTGCCGCCAGGAGAGAGGCCATTCTGACATCAAGTGTATGCCCTTTGAATACGAAAAAACCCGCTGCGTGCTTCGGGCGCGGTATGGGATGCTGTTCTTCCAGGAACGAGCGAAATATTGAAAAATGGCGCACCATCAGGCCAGCGTCAGATATGAAAACAGTCCACGACAAAAGTGTCAACGACTCGAAGCTGGCCGCAAAGTAGCGGTATTTACGGTGTCCCCAAGGGAATTGACTTGAACATCTTGAGCCCAAATGGCTACGGAGGAAGAGGAAGATGATCCTGACCCAGCGAGCTGGCTCCTTCCCAAAACGCGGAACGGCCTGCCAGCCCAGGCCCTCGGGCCCCACGGCACCGCCCGCTCTGGCTCGACGTGGGTCCCTGAAGCTCGGCGGGACGCCGCAGCAACTTCGTGCCGTGACGACTTCGGCGTTGGTTTCTGACACCGCGTGGATCGTTCAACCTTGAAGAACGATTGCGGGCATTCCAAAAACAGAAGCGCAGATTGTTCCGTGTCGGCCAGCCCTGGGCCAATGGCGGTGCTCAACCTTGAGCGCCCGCGCCGCCGTGTCGACACGACACGAACTTGCCGCAACAAGGGGGAAATAGACAGGGGGCAAAGAAAGGTGCCAATTTCCAGCACCTTTCGGAGCCAGGGTGGCAGTCCAATTCCTTCGGAGCTCGACTCTCCGCTGGCCTGTCATTGGCCCTCACGGGCCACTCCGCCTATGGGGCTGGCACTTCGTGTTGGCAATCCGAGTGTTGTATGCCGAGGTGGTCGTCGGCAAACTTGTTACTGTCATCGGCCCGCGCGCCCGAAATGGGAATTCCCGCGGTTCCGCACTAGCGTTGGACACAAGGACGCGTTGGACACAAGGACGCCTTCCCTGCCTCCCTCGCTTTGCCCATAGCCTCCTCGTGAATGTCCACCCGCGGAACTCTTGGCCCCGTCCCTCCCTGGGTCAAGTCGTGCGCCGCGGGCCGTCTTCTGGCGGTGCCCTGCGATCCGACGCCTGCAAAAAAAGCCACACCGCGACAAGTCACGCCCAGATCCCTGGACACCATCTTCCTGCATCATCTTTCGAGCCGGATCAATCTGTGAAGGTCCCCAGGCCCGAAACAACGCGAAAACGCCCGTCGTGAAAAAACAACAACGCCAAGATCGCAGGGTCCCCGGGCTCCCTGGAAAACGGCCCCCCTGGCCGCCGATACCGCCCGTCGTGCGCTCGTCAAGGCGTCGGCGTCGCCGTGTCGTCGCCGCCGTCGTCGCCGCCTCCGTCGTCGCCGCCGCCGTCGCCGCCGTCGTGGTCGCCGCCGCCGTCGCCGTCGCCGTCGTCGTCGTCGTCGTCGTCGTCGTCGTCGTCGTCGTCGTCGTCGTCGTCGTCGTCGTTGTCGTCGTCCTCGTCGCCGTCATCGTCGTCGTCGTCGTCGTCGTTCTCCCCCTCGTCCTCGTCGTCCTCGTCCTCGTCGTCGTCCTCGTCGTCGTCCTCGTCGTCGTCGTCGTCGTCATCGTCGTCGTCGTCGTCCTCGTTGTCGTCTTCGCCCTCGTCCTCGTTGTCCTCGTCCTTGTCGTCGTCGTCGTCCTCGTCCTCGTCGTCCTCGTCCTCGTCGTCGTCGTCGTCGTCGTCGTCGTCGTCGGAGTCGTCGTCGTCCCCGTCGACGGCGACGCGCCAGAGGGCCCTCTCCGCTCGGGGCCTGGGCCGCGGCCGCGATGGCACTGGTGCCGACGCCGCTGGAGCGGTCACCTCGCGGAGGCGCCAGCGCCGACGCCGTGGCCGTCGTGGTCGTCGTGAGCGCCGCATTCGCAGCCGTCCCCCCCTCCCTCTCCTCCCTCGCCCCTCCCTTCAGTGTTGATAAGCATCGTCGTCCGACAACCAGCCGTCTCAGCAGGGTGGGCTGGGCGTTTCGCCTAAGGCTTGATGTCAATTTCTGATAGTGGGGCTTGACATTTCCAATCGTTGCTTGGTTGGAGCGCGGCTGGTTTTTAAGATGTGGCTCTGGCCTTAACGCCGCGCGCATTCTTCCTCGATCCTCCGTTCTGGACGCGGATAGAGGGAACATGGGTTTCAACACGTGACTCCCGCCCTGGCGCCGCGCACATCCGTCTTGAAAGCTTCCAACCGAAACACGGATTCAAGGCGAATTGCCGTCAGCATGTGGCTCCCGAGTGGCGGCCGCGCACATGTGTCTAAAACCTTTTGAGGCATGTCCATTCGAAACTCGTCTCTCGCTGGAGACGACTTCTAAAGGATGTATGCTCCTATTTTTAGCGATGAACAACGTCCGCCACCGTGTTTGCACGGAATGAGTGTGTTAGAACCTGGGCCAGCACTGGAACGGAAAGAACGCTTCAGGAACTTGCCCGAGAGGGCTCATGGCACGCTCTTGGGAGCCTTGGCGTCAAGAGCTTTTGAAATCACTGTTCGCTCTTGGGAGTCCTAGTGTGAAGAGCTGTGTTCGTCACCATTCACTCTTAGGAGCCTTGGCATTCAGAGCTGCTCACGTCACCATTCGCGCTTGGGAGCCTTAGTGTTCAGAGCTGTTTACGTTACCGTTCGCTGTTGGGGGCCCTGGCGTTCGGAGCTTTCTACGCCACTTCTCGCTCTTGGGACCCTTAGCGTTGAACACTTTTCTTGTCACCTACTCGTGTAAAAAAAAGGCTTTCCAATCACCTGATGCTCTTGGGAGCCTTGGCGTCAAAACTGCGTCCGTCATTGGGCCGTCCGGGGGGGTCCTCTGGGGGCCCTTTTGGGTGTCTTGGGGCCCTCTTGGGCTGTTCTTGGGCCCTCTTAGGCCGTCTTGGCCCATCTTGAGGCCCTCTTCGGCCCTCTGGGCGTCCTCCTACGGCACTCCGAAGGCTCTCTTGGGAGCCTCTTCAGGCCCTCTTGGGCCCCTCTTGGGCCGTTCTGGGCCGTCCAGGGGCAATCTTGGAGGCACCCTCCTTCCACCTGCCTTTTTTAAACTGGTCAGCCCAGCTTGTGCTCAGTGCGTGCGCCAGTGTGCTTTCACTGAGTTAGAATGGTGTTTGTTGGGAGGACCGACAGACGGCTTCCTGTGTGCGTGAGGGGCCGTGGTCGCGTTTGCGACGAAATCCTCTCTCGCGCCAATCAAAAAAAGAACGCTCCTCCCTCTTCTGGGTTCAGAGCGCGTTTCGCCGGACCTTCTGTCGCTGTTCGTGCTTGCTCGAACAGCTTGTGTGTCCCGCAGACGGGATTGAATCCCCTCCTCTTCGCGTCCTCCTCGTCGGCTGTAGCCTGTGGCTCAAGCCGAATTCTATTTTCCACCCGCCCGTCCGACTTTTTAAACCTGACCGCGGCCCCCATACAGGGGGCTGTGGTCGCGTTTGCGACAGAAACCTCTCTCGCGCCAATCAAAGAAGGACGCTCCTCCCCCTTCCGGGGTCATAGCGCGCTTCGCCGGACCTTCTATCTTGCGACACGTCGCCACTGTCGGTGCTAGCAATTCCCAACAAGCACGGGCGATCATGCTCCCACCGACCCGGAATGAACACCTACAGTCGGCCCGTATCATGAGGACGCGCGATAAGGATGCAAGGGCCTTGGGCGCCCATTTCGAAGCTTTTCGAGCGGGGCGCGGTCAACGAAAGTAGAGAAGGATGGACCGAGGAGGCAATGATGCAAGGGTACCCTTGGGAATTTTCCTCATCCTTGCTATGCGGGTTGGCTGTACTCGCACCGCCAGCGCACTCTGCGTGCCAGCATCTCGACAGCAGCCAGAGGGCAGACATTGACGCACCCCGACTTGGCAGGCCGACGTGGCCGCTACTGGACTCTGACCTCGCCGACACCCAAACAGCGACCTGCCCTGAGCCAGCGGGCCGCAGCATCTGTGCGCGACGGGGGCGATGCCCCAGGCTGTGCGGGCTGGGCACCGCGCGCGAACAGTGGTGGGGATACCACGAGGCACCGACACCGCTGCTGCCCAGACCTTTCCTCCCGGGGTGCGTCCTGACTGGGGCCTCGAGGCGAAGCCAGCGGTTGCGACGAGGGCCTCCCAGGAGGCCCAAATCAAGGGGAAAACGAGGGAAGGGCAGCGGTACCCAGAGATCCGACGTCCTGATTTTTTCAACGCGGGGTCCTCGGAGTCGAGACCCATTCCCCTGAGTCGTTTTTTGACGCTCCCGGGGCGCGGTGAGGGCCCCCAGGGGGCCGAAAACTGAGAAAAACCTCCCGTCGCGCCGCGGGCGCAAGCTGGTAAAGTCGCCAGGGGCGAAAGAGGAACGCGGGACGGCGGCGGCGGCGGCGGGGAGAGGCGGAGCGCGCGCGCCTGCAGCGCGGGCGCGCCTACCGCGCAGGGCGCGGCTGAGGCCGACGCTGAGGCCGGGGGCCAGAATGGCCTCTGGGGGGCGACGGGGCCTCGTTGGCGTCGCCATCGTCGCCGTGGGTCCTCCTGCCTCGGTCCCCGAGGGCCGAGGGGTGCCCCGTCTCCAACTCCGCCCTCCGCCGCCCTCCTCCTCCTCCTCCTCCTCCTCCTCCACCTCCTTCTCCTCCTCCTCCTCCGCCTCCTCCTCCTCCTCTTCCTCCTTCTCTTCCTCCCCCTCCTCCTCCTCCTTCCTCCTCCACCTCCTCCTCCTCCTCCTCCTCCTTCCTTCCTCCTCCTCCTCCTCATCCGCCCCCCTCCTCCTCTCCTCCTCCTCCTCCTCCTCATTCCTCCTCCTCCTCCACAAGTTCCTCTGCTCTCTGGCTGCTCCTCCTCCTCCTCCCTCCTCCTTGCTCCTCTCAACCTCCGCTCCTCCTCGCCTCTCTACTCCTGCCTCCTCCGCCTTCTCCTCCTCTCCCGCTCCTCCTCCCCATCCTCCTCCTCCTCCTCCTCCACGCCTCCTCCTCTCTCCTCCTCCTCCATCCTCCTTTCCTCCTCCTCCTCCTCCAGCTCCTCTTTCGCCTCTTGCTCCTCCTGCTGCTCCTCGTCCTCCTGCCTCCCTCCTCCTCCTCTTTCCTCCTCCTCCTCCCTCCTCCTGCTCCTCCTCCACTCCCTCCTCTTGCTCCTCCTTCTCCTCCTCCTCCTCTCCTCCTCCTCCTCCTCAATCCCCCTCCTCCAGCTCCTCCTCCTCCTCCTCTCCTCTCCTCCTCCCGCCCTTCCGCCTCCTCCTCTCCTCCTCCTCCTCCTCCTCCTCTTGCTCTGCTCTTGATCGTGATCGTGGCTCTTGCTCTTGTCTTTGCTCTTGCTCTCTTGCTCTTTGCTCTTGCTCTTCATGCTCTTGCTCTTGCTCTTGCTCTTGCCTCTTGCTCCTCCTCCTCCTCCTCCCCTCCCCTCCTCGCCCCTCCCTCCCCCTCCTCCTCCCTGAATGCCCTTCGCATCATCTCCGCTTCATCCTCCTCCTCCGCCTCCTCTTCCTCCTCCTCCTCCTTCCTCCTCCTTCGCTTCCGGCGCCTCCCTCCTCCTCCTCCTCCTCCTCCTCCTCCGCCTCCTCCTCCTCCCCTCCCCTCCCCTTCCCTCCCCTCCCCTCCCCTTCCCTTGTCTTCCCCTCCCTTCCCTTCCCCTCCCCTCCCCTATACAATTACACACTATGAATGGCCGGCCCCCCCTCCGCGTACCGGTTTTCTGCACACAGCTTTCCCGGGAAACGATTTTCAGTTTTATTATAAAGAATACTGCTCTCGCTGAGGCGCTGGCTTCATTTTCGCGCCACCGCTCGTTAAAAATCGTGCTCCCGCTGCAGCGCTGGCCTCATTTCCGCTCGTTCCGAATCATGCTCCCGCTGCAGCGCTGGCGTCATTACTTCCAGTGCCATGCCAAGGCGTGGTTTCGGTCCTTCCCAAAAGGCCCCGATATATAAAACAATGACCTCCCGAAGAGATCATCGGAAATGATTCGACATTCGGTGTAGATCCGTTGATTTTTTGGGCCGGAGAAGCCCCCCACGACTTTGGGGCGTCGCCACGCCATGCTATGTCATGCTACGCATTGATCTTCAACATCATGCTATGCCATGTGATGCTCTGCAATACTACGACATCCGATTGTGCGAATGGAGAAAAGATCTATGCCATGGTAAACAATAGGAGAAGGAGTAAAACGTCAGATATGACGCGAGCGCTCCTAGGTTGCCTCCCCTCCCCTCCCCTCCCTCGCTCCCTCCCTCCCTTCCTCGGTCCAGGGGCACCCGAGTGGGCCCCCAACCCCATCACACAGGGGGACCCCCGGGCTGTGTGGTTAATGTCTTAGGATCCACGCCAGCTGCTGCCAGGGCCAGGGCCATTTCGTAAAGCCTGGCCCTCCCCCCTCACCCTGCTCGCTCCTCCTCGCCGCTCCTCCTCCTCCTCCTCCTCCTCGTCCTCGCCCCTTCCTCCCCCTCCTCCTCCTCGCCCCTCCCTGCCCCTCCTCCTCCCTCCTCGCTCCCTCCTCGCTCCCTCCTCGCTCCTCGCTCCTCCTCCTCCTCCTCCTCCTCCTCCTCCTCCTCCTCCTCCCCCCTCCTCGCTCCTCGCTGCTCGCTCCCTCCCTCATCGCCCCTCCCTCTTCCACCTCGCTCCTCACTGTCGTCGTCGTCGTCCTCCTCCTCCTCCTCCTGCAAGGCACAGCCTGGAAGCGAGCAGGATCCGGGATGCCTAGACTGGAGACGTTATGGGCAAGGGGCTGCCTCTGTGCACTGATTGTCCTGGCGCTGCTCCTTACAACGGATGGGCCCACTGACTGCGAAATCCATTCTCGTGGAGCGCGCTGCCATCGGATCCGGTGATCTGGCCCTGAACAGGGCGGCGCGGGCGAGGCCTCGGCCCCAGAGCCTCAGGTCATGCAGCACTCGACACAATCCAATCTAGCCACCCTTTTTCTCTGTCCGCCGAGGCGTCGTGGGTGATACGGTTTGGACGGTGTCCACTGCAGAAGGCACTGTGCCCACTCATCTTCCGAGCTCTTTTACTCGTCGCAACCATTTATGGTCAGGAACTCCTGCTTACCGTGTCGCGGCGGCGGCCCCGGCGGCACGCTGTGCCCTGCAAGCCGGCAGCGTGTCGCTCCGCTCCGTGGGGCGGGAGATTGGGAACAGCTCGGGCCGTTGACGCGGGAATGGGGACGTGGATAGCGGGTCGCGCCGAAGCGTGGTGGGCCCAAGCCAGCGAAGCGACACACCAAGCCAAGATTCCCGACCGTAGGCCTCCCGATCGGCTCGGCTCGGCGCGAGCGCGGATCGCGGCGGCCTGCTGCCCTCGCTGCATCGCGTCGCCGCCGCCACAGTCGCCGTCGCCGCCAGCCGGCGCCGGGCGACGAAGGGGAGGAGGAGGACCAGTGTAACTCCAAGAATCATCACCGAAGTTGGAATAAACCCTCCCTCCAAGATCCCTCGCCATCTGCCCCCCCATACAAGGATTGATTTCCACTGCGGGCACTGCCTCGTTGGAAAGACAACCGTTTGAAGACCCTGAATAATGCCAAACCATTACACTGGAGGCCACTTCACAAGAACTCTTCCACAAATGACCCAACCCTGAGACTCCAGGGCGTCCCTGTATTTATGGTGTGGGGGCGTCCCGCTTTTCTTCGCACAACAATCGAAACCCAAGAAACCCAGGGCACCCTGGAGGCAAGCAGAGTGTTTCTTGGCATGGGCCTCCACTGCACTCTCGTGACTCCAACGCCACGGATCAACCTAACTGTTGCGTCTTGAGGATCCTGAATCGCGCCAGAACGCCATTCCTGGGACTTCAACATTGCGAATCAACGTAACTGTTGCGCCCTCATATTCCTGAACCGTTGCAAAACACACACTTCTGGTACGTTGACCACTGGAATCCGTGAAACCATTACGTTTTTGTTAACAGAATGTGCGCGGCGCTAAAGCGAGAACCGCATTTTGAAAAGGAGCCGCCCTCAAACCTTCAAGTTCTTGTAATTTTTGTAACGAATATGCGCGACGCTAAAGCGAGAACCACATGTTGAAAACGACCCGCCCTCAATCCGTGAAGCTCTTTAATCTTTCAGTTTTTTGGAAAACGACCAAAACGATAACCACATTTCGAAAGCGTCCCGCCCTCAATCCGTGAA
>CAUYUJ010015451.1:119380-175949 GCA_963575745.1 Prorocentrum cordatum
TCCTCCTCCTCCTCCTCCTCCTCCTCCTCCTCCTCCTCCTCCTCCTCCTCCTCCTCTGTACACGCGTCGAGTCCAGTGCGGTCGCGCCACATCTGACATCCTATCCCTCCCTTGGAGGTCGCTGGGGCGGGGGGGGGGGACAGCGGTGTTTCGAGGGCTGGGTCCTGGTGCGCTCGGCCGGCGCGCCAGATCCGTCAATCGCATACGGCCCCCATTTGCAAGAGGCTAAGGAGCTCGGATCTTAGGTCTGCTCCGAACGCCGATCGGGCTGCTCAGGTTGGCTTTTACCCTACGAGCATGATGCCCCCTTCGTCGCTCCAGAAGTAGAGATCTCGTTCGCTGCCGCTCGGCGAGCTTCCATCCCTTCCACCCATCCCATCCCATCGCGCTGATGTTGTCTCTATCCGCCTGTGCGTGTCACAGCGGACCTGGAAATCTACAAAAGACCCCACAATCTCGTGCCCAAGCGTGAAAAAAAGGAGCTGCGCACATTGGAATCAGGATGTGGCGGATGAAATGAACATTAGGAAGAGGAGGAGGAGGAGGAGGAGGAGGAGGAGGAGGAGGAGGAGGAGGAGGAGGAGGAGGAGGAGGAGGAGGAGGAGGAGGAGGAGCAAGTGAGGAGGAGGAGGATGGAGGAGTTGAAGACGGAGGAGGAGGAGGATGTGAGAGAGGAGGGGAGGAGGAGGAGGCCAAACACAGGAGCAGTGAGGAGGATCATGAAGGAGGACGACAAGAACGAACAACAACACCAGGAGCTGCAGTGTAAGGAGCGGGAGGAGCAGGAGAACCAGGGAGAGGCGGAGGAGGGGGGGGTCGACACCGATACAAAGGAGCCAACTGCCCAAACGTTGCCCGCGGTGGGACCAGAGCGCCACTCTGAACGACGGGAGCATAGCGCCAGTCCGAAAATGAGGTCCACGCTTCAGCAAGAACACCCTTTTGAAACACCGAAAACAATCGAAGTATATAATTCAAAGCAACATGTGACATTCACTGTGGACAAAAGCATCACGCGGTGAGAACCGGGTTATCTTCGGGATGGAGTCAGGTGAGAGAGGGGAGTAGTATTTCATAATGTGTAATTGTGGACGGCGAGGGGGGGAGAGAGTTGGGGGGGTAGCAGGGGGAAGTGGGCGAGAGGATAGGGAGGCGGGGAAGGGGGACGAGGAAGATGGAGAGACGATGGCGAGGAATAGAGGACCCGCTCCCCCTGCTCCTCCTCCTCGGCCCTCCTCCCTTCCAGCTCCTCCGCTCTCCTCCCTCCTCGCTCTCCTCCTCCTGCTTGTTTGCCTTCTGCAGCCGCCGGGCTGAGCACTCCGATCGTCCCTCTCGGCGTGGCGAAGACAGCCTGTGCCTCCGCGCTGCGAGCCGCCATTTTGGGCGCGACGAGCAGAAGCGGAGATGTGTAGACTAGCTGCCTCCCGTTCCTCCTCGTCGTCGTCCTCCTCCTCCTTCTCCCGACGTTTCATCCCAGTCCAAATTTCTTTCTGATGCCTTTCTGCCTGCCTCCTCCTCCTCCTTCCTTCCGTCCCGTCCTCCTCCTCCTCCTCCTCCTCCGCCTCCTCCGACCACCACCCCCAGCACTCCGGGTGCTTGTCCCCAGGCGAGCCAGGACGAGGAGCGCACTTCTTATCAGCGATGCGACTCTCCCACGCTCCCGCGCGGCGGACTCTTTGTCCCAATACACTGCAGTTCGGCTGGGCGGCATCGGGTGCCCGACGCCGTCGGCTCGCACCCCAGCACAACCCAGCCCCAAACTACTCGGCCCAGCGCGCGCCAGCCCACCCGAGCCTACCCGCCACCTTTCCAATCCCGCTCCTGCAGCCTGGTTGGCGCGGGCCCCGACAGTCCCCGCACTGCCAGGCACCGCCGACATATCGTGGAGGTGGCGACACCCTCAACCTGAGCATCCCGCTCCAAGCCACCTGCTCCTCCTCGTCCGCGCTGTCCTCGTCGACCCTCGTGATGCCCACGAGCTTCGCTGCGCATGCCGCCTAGGTGCAGCAGAAGCCACCCAAGGGGGCCGACCGAGAAGACAGCGTCCTCCTCCTGGAACCGCCAGCCGCACGCTGCACCCCACTTGCTCCTATCGCTCTCTGCCAGGACCTAGAGACACCCCGCGTGCACCTTCGACGACCTGACGTTGAGCACGCACACCCAGGACCTGGAGCTTTGCAGCTTGACGATGTTGTCGGCGTTGATGGGGAAGGTGCCCTCCTGGACCGCTTCCTCCGATAGGTCCTCAAACTCGGCCTCCTTGTCGCACCTGGCCTCGGCCCAGCAACCCCGCTCCGCCATGCGGGTCTCGAGCTCGCGCCTGAGCTTGCGCGCGTCTTTGACAAGCGGCGCGAGCTCTCTGATCAGTGCTGCCACTTCTCAGAGCTGCATCTCTTCGCGCACCTCCTGCCTCGCCCGCTTATGCACCGAGCCCTCGCGCCCCCTGTGAGACCAGCCCGCGCGGAGCTCCGCGAACGCCTCGCCGACGTAGATCCCCACGGTGCTACCGCTCCAACGTCCCAGGTGCTGTGTCTACCAGGGCGAACTGCGCGCCAACCCTCCTCGGCGTGTTCCCAGACACCTCGGCGGCGACTGGATGGCGAGCCCGCGGGACTTCTGCTCCGCTCGCGCTTAGGACCGCGCCCTGCGCTCGCACCCGAGATTTTTTCGGGGCGGACATTCGTTCGTGTATTCCGTGCGGCGCAACAGGCGCCGCTCCTCTCTGTTTCCTTGCGGCAAGCGAACTCCCTAACGCACGGCGCTGGGGGTTCGCGCCGCCCCCGTGGCTCGGCCGGGCGGCGTCGGGCGCCCCGCGCCGTCGGCCCGCGCCCCGGCACAGCCCGGCCCCCAGCTACTCAACATGTGCATCAGTTTCATAATCCGTCAGACGGCCCGCCGCCAAGCAGGTCCTCGCTGCGGCGCGGTGTCCCGCCTCGGTCTACGCGGCGGCCCCAGAGTCGCCGCGCCTGACCCAGGCTGACCAAGCCTCGACAGGGCGTCGGCCCACTCGTTGTTCTCACCCCGCACTTGCACGAGGTGCAACCAGGGCTCGTAAGTGGACAGCGCCACGTCGAAGGATATTCCCCTGGCAATGGTGTTGACATGTGCGACTTCGACCTCGCTTTTTCGAATGCGGCCAACTCCGCCGTCGAGTCCGACTTGACCACCAAAGCGACTGCGTCGTCGCACCAGAAAAGCGCCCCAGCCTGGATCGCGGCAAGCAGCGCCAGTGCTTCCCATACAGCTTGGCCGCGGCAGTCGCCGGTCTCCAGGCCGAACCTCTCGGCGCCCTCCATGCCCCAGACGTCGAAGACGTATTCGACGGCGTCGCCGTCCACTGACATGAGCGCCCCGCATCCACGAGGCGAAGAGTCGACGTGGATTCTGGGCGGCCCGGTGTTGTCGGCCACCAAGATGCGCTCGGTGGGGGCGTCGCCCTTCGACCGGAGAAGCGCCGCCAACAAAGCCGGTGCGGGCCGGGTCCTGCGCGCCCCAACTCTCGCCCTGTGGGCCCCGCTCGCCGTCGGCCCAGCGGCCCGGAGCGCGTCGGCAATGGCGGCCCACGGCGGCGCCGCCTGCGACTGCAGCGCTGGCGCAATCCCGGCCGCCCATCCAGGCTTGCCTTCTTGTCACTGCGCCGCCTCGGCTGGCGCGGACTTCTTCGCCGAGACTTCGCGCGCCGCGCCGCCTTCGCGGCCGCCTCTGGGAAGGCCGGCGGGGTGGCGGCCGTGACTGCGATCGCCGAGCGCAAGGCGAGTGCCGCGCCGACCCACCTGAACACCTTGCTGAACGCGCCCTTTTTCCAATATCGCCCTGGCCCCGACAAAACTGCGGCGGGCGCCAGCGCCCCCCGCCCGCTGGGCAGGGCGGGGGGCGGGTGGGGGGCGCCGAGAAGGTGCAGGGCAGAGAGAGCAAGCGATCGCCCCGCTGCCCGGGTGGACAGGGCGGGGGCGCTCGCCGCCAAGGGGGCGATGGCGAGCGCGCCTGGGCGGGCCAGAGCAGCGTCGGAAGCCGACCCACCAGCGCGGCTGGCGAGGGGCGGGGGGGCGGGGGCGAAGGGGGGCGCCGAACTGGTGCGCGTCGGCGGAGAAGAAACTGTGACTAAAAACAAGCGGGCCGCGTGATTTTGAAAAATGGGCCCCTGCTCGAGCGAGTCGCGGGGAAGGGGGGGAGGGCGCCCGGCGCGTGGAAGCGCGCGGCGGCGACGCCGGCGATTAGCGCCGACGCCCGGCCGTCAGCTGGAGCGCGACAAGCGCGACGCAAGCGGCGCCGCTGCGGAGGGGGGCAGCAGCGCCTCTGCTATGGCGGGGCGATTGGGCCAAGATGGCTACAGACAGAAGAGGGGGCAGGGGGGGGGGGGGGCGCCTCGGCTGGCGGGCGGTGCCGACATGGCTGCGGCCAAGAAAAAACAATGGGGTGGAAAAACTGCGAAAGCAGGTGGGAAGGGCCCCTCCTTCTCCTTGTCTGCCCCCCCCTCCACCGCAATGTCGTGCGGCGACGGCGGCGGCGCGACGACGCACTGCGGATGCTCCATGGGGGCGGGGGGGCGCGGGGGGGCCGCGCGCGCCCGCTGCGCTCGTCGTCGACGACGACGACGAGGGGGCGAGGTCGAGGGCGAGGGCGACGACGAGGACCGCGACGACGACGACGACGACGGCGGCGGCGGCGACGACGACGACGACGGCGCGACGACGATGACAACGCGACGTCGACGGCGACGGCGCACTGCGGATGCCCCATGGGGAATTGGGGGGGTGGCTGAAAAGGCCCGCTGCTGTCGTCGGTGAGACGACGTGCGACGACGGCGACGATGACGACGGCGACTGTGGCGCGTCAATAGTCAGCCTCAGAGGGGGGGAAACTTTGCCTCGGATGCATACTATCCCGATCGCAACTTTTGTGCGAAAGGCAATCGTTTTGAGGCTGCCGTGCAGGGGGGTGCACGACCCCCTCGGCGGCGCCCTCGACGACCCCCTGGCGCGCGCGATTCAGAACATTATTTCGCGCCGCGCGGGATCTATTCGTCAGTCCTGGGAGGGAGGGGGGGGGGGGCGTCGTCTGCGAGTCGCGAGCTGGCGTCGCGTCCCGTCGGGCTCGACGCGGCCGAGTAAATCGCCCTCTCCCGCCTCCTCCACGCCCGCGCGGGCCCCCCCGTGGCCGACGAAAAGGGGGGGGGGGGGGGGGGGGGGGCGGGCCGCAATTCGCGACGTTCGTGGCAACCCTGGCGGGGCAGCCGAACCGCTGCCCAAACCTTCAAGGTCCGTCTCGGGGCCCCCAGCTCGCTCGACGAACGCGTCCACTTGGTCGGCAATCCACGCCCACCCCTATGTTTGGACCGCGCTCCCCGCGGCTGCTGCCCTCGGCCGCCAGCAGCTTCGCGCCCCAGTTGCGGTTGTCTTGTCGTTGAGCCATGTCCGCCGCCCGCCCTTCGCTGCTCTCGCCCGCGTCCTCCTCGAGCGAGTCCGCCGCCTCCGCCGTCCTCCTATCCTCGAGGGTCTCCGTGTCCAACAGCTGGTGCGCCGCCCGCGCGGCCCCCGTGATTCTCGGCAACTTTCGCACTGCTCTCCAAGGAGATCGGGCCCCCATCCCCGCGCAGTCAACATTGTCCGGGGCTCTTCGCCCTTGTCCGGACGGCTCGCTGGCGCGGGGCACGGCGGCCGCCCTGGGCTCGGGCGCGTCGGGGGCGAGGTCCGACCTGATCAAAGCATTCCCCTAATATCAAGCCCGGATCGGGGGAGTGCGATCACCGACCTGCCCGCCCGACGTCGGACCGCGCGAAGCTCCGGCTGGTCGGTCCTCCGCAATGGCCTCATCAAAACAGCGGGGGGCCTGTGCTCTGCCGGGCGCCCTGGCCGTCTCGTGAACCAAACTGCAGTCCGCCCCGCCTCCTCCCAGAGCGCTGGCCTCCTCTTGCGCCCCTCCTGCGCCGACCTCGCCGCCGCCCCTCTCGCGACTTCGTGGCCGAAGCTGCGGCCCGCGCCCGCTGCGCGCGGGGCGCCGCCCTCCGTCTGCGCGTCTCCTGCGTCGACCTGCCTCGCTTCCTCCCTGCGCGCCCGCTCCCCCTCGCTGCAGCTCGCGGTCTCCAGAGCCTCCGCGCATGGGGCCTCGCGCGCCTCGCGGGCGGGGGCGCCCGCCGCTTCGCGTCGGAACTGGGGCCGGCGGCCCCCGCGCTGCCCGGCAGAGGCCCGGCCCCCCGTCGACGCTGTCGGCACTCCTTGCCCTTGTGCTCGCAGGTGCCGCAGTTATCGAGCGCGCGCGGCCGTCGGGGCATGGCGTCGGGCAGCCGGCGTCGTTGCGGTTCCGCGCGTGGCAGACTTGGATCCTACTGTTGCCCTTGCTCTTGGCCGTGCCGCCCTGCGCCCTGCGGCGTGCCTTTGTCCGCGTTCCTCCTCCTCTCCTCCTGGTTGGGCCCCGTCTTGATCCTGGCGAGCTCCTGCGCGAGCGTCTGGCCGCGACCGCAGCAAGGCCGGGCCCCCCCCCCCCCGGCCGCCGCCCCCCCCCCGCGCCATCTCCTTCGCGCGCCTCCCCGGCCGCCCTGACGTGGAGCCCCGCGTCTGCCAGCTCCCTCTTCTCAATGAAACCAGGCGGCGTAGAGGGGCGCTACCTCCGCGACCTCGGAGCTGCCAGTGCTCGAAGTCGCTGGCCGCCTAGGGGATGACGGCGTCCCAAGGCCACCTCGGATCCAGACCCGTCGCGTCTTCCGCCCTGCCCGTCGACGCGTCTGCCTCCAGCTTGCGTCGACGGCGCTCCATCTGGTCCGCGATGGCGATGGCCCGCCGCGAGCGGCCACGAATATGCCCGTATTTGATGTTCAAAGCCACAGTCTCCAGACTCGCCCAGGAGGCGGCCCCCGGAGCCACCGTGATGAACGCGCAGACGTTCCACGACCTCAACCATTCGTCGACGTTGGGCGGGCCTGGCAACTTCTTGGCCGCGAGCTCCGCCGTAACTCGCGGGGCCCCACATTTTGGCATGAAACTTGCAGGAGCGCTCATCCCGAACGGCCGCAAGACTTCTTGGCCGCACGCCACGTCCTGCGACAGCTTCACCGCGATGCTCTCCTCGTCCTCCGTGGGGCTCGGGCCGCCATTTTTCGCCTTGAACCGCTTGGCCGCCTCGCTTAATGCCTCCGCGCCTATCGCCTTCGCCTCCTGGTCGCCCCTCTGGTCCACAACGCTGGAGATCTTGAACTCCCTCTTCCCCGGCGCCGTCGCCGACGTCGGCGCCGAAAACGTCCCTGGAGATGTCCCTGCCCTGCCCGCGACGCCAGCCGATCTGATCACGACCTGGTCCAGCGTGGCAGTGCCCTGGGACAGGTTTTGGAGGCCCTCGTAATTCTCCACGGCGCGCTTACCCACCGCGCCGACACCAGGATGCGCCGCGCCGCACCACGGACGAGACCCCCTGTCACCTTCGTCTCTAGGCAGGCCTGCAAGGAACCTGGTGTACCGCCTCAGCATCCCCACCCAGGTCTTTCCCTTGGCGCTGAACCCCCGCGTGACAGGGTGTACACCTCCGTCGACGGAATCCTGGGCGTAACAATGAGCCTCGCCGAAATCGTGGCGGACCCTCAGTCCCCATCTGGGATGAACTTCAGCTCCCTCATCATGCTGATACCCCCCAGCGCCGTGAGAAAAGAATCGCTCGCTTCAGTGGACATCCCGATGAAGTCCAGCAGCGCCTGCAGCGATACCTCCGCCTCGACGATCCTCGTGAACTCTTCTTGCGTAGACAACTGGTAGCAAAACAACTTTTTCGAATCTGTTCCCAAAGAATGCGCCCCAGGCATGCCTTGAGCCCAAGGCCACGGAAAGTCCCCGCTGTCACCCCTACGGTTGGCCAATAACGCCTTCGTGCATTATTTGCGTTCCTCTCTGCGTTCCGCTGGGGGGGTCCCTGCGCCTGTTCCATGCTCCGCTACCTCTGCATCCTCCTCCCAATCATTTTCTTATACCTCCTCTTCTTCCTCTTCCTCCGTGCCCCTCCACGGACAGTTCGGAGGCCACCGGAAGCCCCCAGAGTTACGCAGGGGCTTTGGAGAGCCTCACATGCCCCCAAACCCTCATCTTCCATCCCTCCTCCCTCGTCCTAGTTCCCTCCTCCTGACCGAAATGCCCTCCTCCTCCTCCTCCTCCTCCTCCTCCTCCTCCGCCTCTTCCTGCTCCGTCTCGCCCTCCTCCGCTCCTCCGTCTCCTCCATCTCTGTTTCTGTTTCCGTGAACTCCTCCAACTCCTCCTCCTCAGAACCGTCAGATTTCTTGAAGCTTGAAAAACGCGGCAAATTCACTCAAGATCGAAACCCTCGACCGCCCCCTGTCCAATGCCATCCTCCTCCTCCTGCTCCTCCTGCTCCTCCCCCCGCGCGCGCGGGTGAGTGAGGGAGGGGAGGGGGAGGAGGGATAAAGAGGGAGGAGCGGAGGGAGGTAGGACACTTCTCCTCCCCGTCTCCCTTCCTCCTCCTCCTCCTCCTCCTCCTCCTTCTCCTCCTCCTCCTCCTCCTCGTCCTCGTCCTCTTCCTCGTCCTCGTCCTCTTCCTCGTCCTCGTCCTCGTCCTCCTCCTCCTCCTTCTCCTCCTCCTCCTCCTCCTCGTTCTCGTCCTCTTCCTCGTCCTCGTCCTCTTCCTCGTCCTCGTCCTCGTCCTCCTCCTCCTCCTTCTCCTCCTCCTCCTCCTCGTCCTCCTCCTCCTGCTCCTCTTCCTCCTCTTCGACGACCCCCCTGTGCTGAACCAGCACTGGCCGTTGAGCCTCTCCTGCCCAGGCACCAGCCGGAGGCTGGCGAGCTGGGCCTCCGTCTGCCGCGGGTCGTCGACGCTGCACACGATGTCCCTGGCGGCCACCCGCGGCTCGCACGTGCAGCGGGTAGGTTCTCTTCCACCTATCTTCCCCTCCTCCACCTACCTTCTCCTTTCCCTCGTCGTCCGTTTCGTCCGTCTTCTGCGACCCTGTCCTGCAACCTCCTGCTGCCATTTCCTCCTCCTCCTCCCCCTCCTCTGCGTCCTACCTTCTGATCCTCCCTCTGCCCCCCCTCCCCTACTCATCCCTCCTCCTCTTCCTACTCCTTCTCATCCTCCTCCTCCTCCTCCTCCAACCTTCTTTTCCTCCTCCTCATCCTCCTTCATGTCCCCCCTTCTCCTACCTCGTTCAACTCCTGCTACCTCCTCCCCGCATCGGGTCCGCGCGTGCGCGACGTGCTCTGCTCTTCGGGATGAAGAAGAAGGGAGGAACCTGATGCATGCAATTGTTTTGGGTGGTCTTGTTGGTGAATGTCGGGGAACGCTGCTTTTCGTGGTATGGAAAAAGTGCGCGTCCGTGCGCTTTGGAACGGATCGCTGGCACCGAGAGGTCGCGCATCGAGATTGGTGATGTCGTGTGGTGAGCATCGGCATGATCAAACTTAAGTCGTTCTTGAGAAAGCACACAAGGTTTCAAACATCAGGTGGGAAAAACGGTGCTTGTAGCTCCAGAAAAGCGCTTTCTTCCGCCTTGCGAAACGCAATGCTTTGTCCTTGTGCCACTGCAGCGGGGATGTCCGCAACATCGTAATCGGAACGGCTTCCCGTCCAGAGTGCCCGTGAAGAGGCCGAACGATCTTACACACTGGCAGGGGTCGGTTGTGACCCCATTGTGTGTACCCCCTGCGGTGTGATGCAATGTTGTCGTCGTCGTCGGGCACCCTTCCGTCGAATCCGCAACTGCGGGGAAGTGTGGAAGGCGAGGCGAAGCGAGGTGAGGCTAGGCGCCGGTCAGCCGTCCTGGGGAGCGGCCCTACGAGAGCCCGGCGGTGGCGCCAGAACGCCGAAGAATGTCCGCGTCGCGGAAATCGTGGAAAGTGAGTTTCCTTCCTAGATACTTTGTGCTCTTTGTGCTTCGCGTCGGGGAAATATAGGCTTAGGTCGGGCATGTCCCCCTGCAGGCGGATCTTGAACGAAAAATCAGGGAGACTCAAGGATACCCAGGACTAGTTAAGAGATGCTCTAAACATCGTCCCCAGACTATTTTTGGACTATTTTTGGGCACTCCTCCTGTGGAGGGGCGCGCCCGACTTAAAAACATAGGGCAGGGCCCTGGTCCGTCTGCCCTCGTGCGGTCGGCCCCGCCGCGGGCCGCGCCGTCGACGCATCGGATCGCAGGAGGCCGCGGGGCGAACGCGGGCACCGTGAGGGCAGGACGCATTGAGTATCGTTCAGCCGATCCCCATCCCCAGCAGCGTGGCCAGGACAGCCAGCTCGAGGTAAGATGACCTTAATACGTAGACCCTCGGCCACCAGCCGAGGGAGGGACTCTGTTCGAAGTGTGGGCACAACAGGACATAGGTAGAATATGACTGCGGCCCCCCAGCGCAAGTTTAGCGTGAAGGGGCCCCCTGCTTCCTCTCCCTCCTCCCTCCTCTCCCCCCTGCGTCGTTGGGTGAGGTCGCGTCGTCTTCCCCCCGGCCGACCTACCCCCCTGGATGGGGATATAGGCTGTTCCCGTCGGGTTTCGAGGGGAGTGGTCCCCAACTGGGGTGGTAATTTGGTGGGGGTCTCGAAGGGGATGGGGATGGGGATGGGGATCGGTTGACCGATACCGACGTATTCCGAGAAAACTTCGAAGAAGGCGGAACAGCTTGAAACAGAGGGCAGAAAGTCCACTCCCATAAGAATCACCCTGACGCCATAAGCCGTTCAACAAGCGCACCCACAGAAGGAATCTGGCAGGGCAAGGCTGTTTAGTAAACGGCCAGAGCCGTGTAGTAAACACCAATTATGGGGTCCGGGTAGTTTTCCTCCCTTGAAAGGAAGAGCCTCGAAGGCAGCCCCCGACGGTGTGACGGCAGGCCCCCCATGTTCGCCCCGCGGCCGTCTGCGCGTCGTCGAAGGTGGGCCTATGTGGGAGGCAGCGAGGCGCAGGGAAGTCTGCGCGCCCGTGCCACGCAAGCGTGTCATGGCACTCATCATCATGGTGAGCGTCCTGCGGCGAGACACGGCTGGACGCACATGCGGACGCCAAGCGTTCCATGTGCACCCATCGGCGCGCCACACCAGCGTGCCATGACATCCGTCATTTTGATAACATGCACGACTGGATGTATATGCGGAGGGCGAACGTTTCAGGTGTGTCCATCGCTCTGCTATACCAGCGTGTCAGGGTACATCAAGAGGATGCCCCTGATGCGACAACACACGCATAGCATTCAAGCGCTTCCCCTGGGGCGTTCAAGTCGCCAGCGTCCGCTGCTAGATTCTGCCTTGGGCAGAGGCCCAGCGGGTCGCGCACGCGTTCGCCCCGAACCCTCCTCCACCTCCTCCTAATCATGCTCACCTGCCAAAAGAGAGGCGGCACGACAGACGAGACGGCAACGACACGACGTGGAACACTACCCGCGGCTCGGGCCCGCTGGGCCCCGCCGCCATGCTGCGAAGTCCGAACAAGTCCTTCCTCTCCTTCTCCTTCTCCTCCTCCTGCTCCTGCCTTCTCTGTCCCCGCCCCTCCCTGCCCCCAACCCACGTGGCAGCGAGGACCAGGCGGGCGGACCCTGACGGGCGGATAGGGCGGGCCTCAGCGGGCGGGAAACAAAGTCGGGCGGACTGTCAAGCGAGCGAGCGAGCGCGCGGGCGGACCCTGACAAGCGGGTCGGGCAGACGGGCCTCGGCGGTCGTGTCGGGCGGGTGGACCCGCACGGGCGAGTGGAGCAGGCCAGCTCCCACGGGCCCGGGCCCGGCGGGCCCGAAACGGTCGGGGCGAGCTGGCGGCAGCTAGCGGTCGAAGTCGGACGGGCAAGACGATAAACCAGGGGGGGGGGGGCGGGCTTTGCGCGCGCACCTACCTACCTACCTACCTACCTACCTACCTACCTACCTACCAACATACATACATGCATACATACAAACATACATAACACGTCGATGAATGTATGCATGTATGCATGCATGCACACATGTATGTATGCGTGTAGATACGTAGGTTGGTAGGTCGGTAGGTGCGTACGTACGTATGTCTGCCTGCCTGTCTGTCTGTCTGTCTGTCTGTCTGTCTGTATGTATGTATGTACGTATGTATGCATGTATGTATGTATGTATGCATGCATGCATGTATGTATGTATATATATGTATATATGTCTGTCTGTCTGTCTGTCTGTCTGTCTGTCTGTATGTATGTATGTATGTATGTATGTATGTATGTACATACACATATCTTTATAATTATATTTATAGGTATTCCCCAATCAGAGCTTGCCCCTGTAGGGCTCCTGGCGGATTCAAATGGTTAGGTGGGGCTTGTCACCGATTTCCGCGGCCCGCCCGGGTGCCGGGGTGCCTCATAGTCCTATAGCCCTATAGCCTTACAGCCCCATAACCCAATAGCCCTGTTGCGCTATAGCCCCGTAGCTCTATACCCCTATAGCCCTATTGTCCTATATCCCCTATAGCCCTAGAGACAATAGCCCAATGGCCTTATAGCTCTATAGCCCCACAGGCCCAGAGCCCCATGGCCCCATAGCCCTACAGCCCTATAGCCCTATGGCCCTATAGCCCTATAGTTCCATAGCCATAGACCCATAGCCCCGAAAAGACTTTGATCGGGTCAGTCGCCGGTATCCAATGGTTTTCGCTGCTTTTCGCAGGTTTCGAGGAGGAGGGGGAGGAGGAGGAGAGTGACGAGGAGCAAACGATCAGTGAAGATTTTGTGGTTTTGGTGGTTTGGGGGTGCTGGGGGGGGGCGACCATATATATGTACATACCTAAAAAGAGACACGTTGCATGCTGTTGAACAGCTCTATCCTGAGACGGTTGGGGAGCCAGTGCGCCCAGGATGCTTCCGACGCGCGCGCGCGCGGGGGGGCGCGCGCGTGTGGTCTGCAGGGGCATTCGCTGATGGAGATTCCCATGGGGCGCACTCCTCCTCCTCTTCCTCCTTTCCTCCTCCTCCTCCTCCTCCTCCTCCTCCTCCTCCTCCTCTTCCTCCTCCCTCCCTCCTCCCTCCTCCCTCCTCCCTCCTCCTTTCCTCCTTTCCTCCCTCCTCCCTCTCAGCTCAGCGCGTACGGTGGGGGCATTGGATAAGGAGCCACTGGATAAGGAGTCCAGGGTCCCGAAGGCAGTTGAGCTTCGATCGTGGATTGGCCATGGATATCGCTGTCACCCTTCTCGGATAAGGAAACCCTCAATGTCTGACCCCCCCCTTGGCGCATTCCTCAACGAACGCAACCACCGCATGCACCGCGCTGCATTTAACTCCTACCCTCTCTCTTTTGCCCACTCTCCTTCATTCCTCCTACTCTCCGTCTCCCCTTTTCCGTCTCCCCGCTCCCTCGCCCGCCTCTCCCCGTCACGCCTTCGGCGGAAGGCGCGAGATTTCTGGCTCGTCTGGTGGCAACCTGTCGAACAACCCAAACGGGCCAGCTAAGGCACTAATCCGCCAGTCATCCAGCCAGCGAGCCAGCCAGCAAACCAGTCAACCAGGCAGTTTTGCCCCTACTGAGCTTGGCTCCAGCCTCGGACGGCAATTATCTCGTTGGGAGGGTAGGAGGGGGGATCGGATGATGAGGATGAGCAGCCACGGAAGGATGAGGCGCAGGGCGAGATGCAACGATGCCGACTGGCAGTCAAGCAACTATCGCACCGCGTACGACCAGGATGTCAATCGGCGCCTCAACGACTGAGCCCGTTTCCACTGTTGCTTCGCGGAGTTGCCGCTGAATGGATACCCAGTGAGATTGTCGTCGCCAACCGCATCACAACAAACGATCCTCCGAGCATTGCCATCAAGGTGGTGATGAAATCGTACCACTTCTTAGTTTCACGCTTGATCCATATGGAATAAGGCTCTATGTCGTAATGGAACTGAACCTGGGGAATCGAATCCTCTTCCAATTTGAGTAGTCGCTTCTGGTGGCTCAACTGGTAGGCCACTCTTTCGTTAGTGCTCACAGTGCGAACCACTTGCATATCATGGATCCAGGCCTGGTGAAACTCCGTGGTGATAAACTCCTTTTTGTCGATCGGGCTGAAGTACTCGGTGACATCCTCGGGGAAGCTTCTCCATGCCTTGTGATAGCGCTTGCCCTCGACAACCTCGGTGAATGACAAATGGTTCACCTTGTGCGAAACATTGGTCATCTTGCTGTTCAGGTCCTGGTCGCCCCCACCGACTGTGAGCTCCAGGTGGCCAGGCTGGCGAGGGACATCCAGCCTGCCCCGGACGCTGCAGCCCCTCTCGAACTCCTCGTGGTCCGAGCCCCACGTGTGTGATTTTATCTTCACCCCCCTCTCGATCCAATTCAGCAGATCGCGCTCGCGCCGATTGCCCTCATAGAGCGAGAAATTCCCATCGGCCCTGTACATCCGGAGTGTCGGGTACGCGTCGATGCCCAGGTGGCGGCACTGCTCCCGGAAGTCCACGCAGTTCAGCCTGATCAGGCGGACCTTCCGCGGGTGGCCGCTGCCGTCCTTGAACTCCTTCTCGTTGATGGCCTTGGCCACGGATGCCCAGGTCGGCGCGAACTTCTGGCAGTGGCTGCACCAGCCAGCGAAGAAGTTCACGAAGGTGAAGTCGTGCGCCTGGACCACGTGCTCGAAGCTCTGGTGCTTGAACCCATCGTGCGAGCTGCTCCAGTCGGAGTCCAGCTCCGCTTCGCCGTCCTCCGCGACCACCCTCTCCACGTCTTTCCTGCGCTGGACCTCGCCAGTGTCGTCGTCGTCGTCGTCAGACTCCCTATTGATTCGTGTCGCCGCGCCGCCGCGCCGAGGGACGCCCCCATCTCTGTGCACGGGCCGCAGGGTGATGTCCCGCGACTGGGCTATGCTCTCCTCCGTTCCCCGCGCGAGTAAGGACACCTTCACGTTGCGGCACTCGATGTCGTACACGTGCAGGTCAAAATTTATCCGCAACATGCTCCCGTCGTACACGTTCATCATGAGCAGGGTCTGATACGAGGACGAGTACATGGGCTCGACGAACGACAGGACCTCTGAGATGGCCACGAGAAGCATCAGGGTGTACGCCAGCAGCGTGAAGATGCCGCCAGCCTGAGACGCCTCCACAAAATCCTGGGGCAGCCATCGCACCGCCGTGCTGGCCAGCATCCCTCTCCGCGCAAGCCCCAGCGCTGCCCGCGGGGGCTCCACGCATGCAACGCGTCGATCGGTCGGCCAAGGAGCTCGGTGCACAGACACTCCAGCCTCCCACCTCCCATACAGTTGAGACATGGCCAGGAGAATGCAAGTCAAGAACACGAGCCTCTTGGCAGAAAACCCAACGGCCCAGGAGGTACTCCAACCGAGTAGCATTCCAATGTGGAGACCCCCTTCACGAGGAACAGGAAGGAACCCCTCACAAACCGGGGTAGCTCTTTACCCTAAGACGCCAGGCCGTCTAATTACGCACCAAACTCCGTGACCGACCGAACGACATGGCCGGAGAAGGGCCAGCTGAGACAACCGTGGATCCCCCCCGACAGGCCCAAATCCGCTCCACATCGGTCTCCAGACCTCTCCTGGGGTCCAGCCCAACCCGTTGTCCAGGGCGGATCCAGCCGTGGCAGCGAGGAAGAGCCTCCGGGAGGCTCAGGAGAAAGCGAAAACTGCCAGGGAGGGCCGCCGTGTCGTTGTCTCGACGAGCCCTCCTCCGAGTGGCCTGCACACCGAGCCCCCCCCTCCCCCTCTGAGGGGCAACGATAGGGGGGGGATAGGCATAGGGGAAACATCGACCCTATGCCTATCCCCCCCTCATCGCTGCCCCTGACACCCCCCCCTGGCTCCCCCCCTGCGGCCGGTGACCGCCCCCCCGCGCCCGGCTCGCGGAGGTCCGCCGCAGCTGCCGCCCCGCCCGCGGCGCCCGCGCGCCCGCCGCCGCAAGGGACCCCCCGCCGCAGCCGCCGCAGCCGCGGCGCCCGCGGCCGCGCGAGGGGAGCCTCGCGCCCTTGAGCCCAAACGGCTGCGGAGGCAACCGAGCGGCTGCACTTGTTTCGGTTGTCGGCGGTCGCGGCCCCGCGCGAACGCGACGAGGCGGAGCCGGTCGGGGCGCGGCGGGTGCGGGCGCGCGCGGCAGGGCCCCCAGACGCGGGATCGCTGCGCACCGCTGCGGCGCGGCAAACCGAGCGGCCACGCGCACGAGTGGCCCTGGGCAGGCTGGGGCCCCTCGCTGTGCGGCCCGCCGGTCGCTGCAGGCGGTGCGGCAGCAGTGGCCTGCGCGCTCGAGCGGGGCCCCCCCCGCGCCCTCCGAGAGCCGCGCCGCAGGAGGTCGCCCCGGCGAGGCGTCCCTCCCAGCGTGCAGCCGGGCCGAGCGGCCCCTTCGGCAGCCGGCCCGGGCAGGGCGCAGCCGTCGCTCGCGCCGGCGGGTCCAGTGGAGCGGGGCCGAGCAGGCGGGTGGGATCCTCTATCCTCGCCTGCGACGACAACGACGACGACGTCGACGACGACGACGACGACGACGACGACGACGACGACGACGACGACGACGACGACGACCTTCTCGCCGTCCTCCCGGGGCGCGCGGCCGCGGCTCTCTTTGGGGCGCTCCAGGAGCCGTGCTGGGGGACCGCGCGAGGGCAGCCTGGGCCGCGGGCGGCGGCGCTCGGCGTCTGCCTCGGGGCCCGAGCAGCCCAGGGCAAGCTCGGGGCAGTCCTGGGCCGACTCGGAGCCGTCGTGCGGCCGTCTGGGTTGGCGAGGCGGGACCGTGCCGGCTGTCCTGGGGGCTCTTGCGCCCTCTCGCGGGCTCTGTGGGGTTCCCCAGCCTCGCGGGAAGCCTCAGGGGCCTGCTCGGGACCATCCGCCGACCCTGTCGGCGTGTGGTGTCGTCGCCGTCGTCGTCGCCGTCGCCGTCGTCGTCGTCGTCGTCGTCGTCGTCGTCGTCGTCGTCGTCGTCGTCGTCGTCGTCGTCGTCGTCGTCGTGGTCGTCGTCGTCGTCATCGTCGTCGTCGTCGTCGTCGTCGTCCTCGTCGCCGTCGCCGTCGCCACTCCCCGTCTTTTCTTTTCTTTGAGTCCTTCTCCTCCAACGTTCCAGCCGAAACGACAATGACGGACGTTGAGATTAAATCGACGGGAAGCCCCTTCCCTTTGATCCCTTCCCCGCCCTGGGAGGAGGGTCCCGGAGGGGGTCTCCGGGGGTGTTCCCGGGGGTGGGGTCCAGGTCAGAACGCCACCCTTCCAGGGAATGGGGTCCCGTTCGGTACACGCCCCGCACGTTTCGTGACCCAATGGGGAGCTCCATCGAAGGGCTCAGAGGAAGGGGCTTCTGGAACGTTGGATGAGAAGGACTCAGGGAAAAGACGGGGAGTGGCGACGGCGGCCGCGGCGGCGGCGGCGGCGACGACGACGACGACAACCGAAGGCCCCGGTGGCTGCGTTCGCATGGTGCCCTGACCCTTGTCGGCACACCCCGCCCCCCCCCCCGTCCCCTCGGACCCCCTGCTCCTGCTCCTCCTCCTCCTCCTCCTCCTCCTCCTCCTCCTCCTCGTCCCTCCTCCCCCTCCCTCCCTCCCCCCTTCCCCCCCCCCGCCGCCCTCCCTGTCCTCCCTCCCCCACTCCCTCTTTTTCCTCCCTCCTCCTCCTCCTCCTCCTCTCCTCCTCCTCCTCCTCCTCCTCCTCCTCCTCCTCCTCCTCCTCCTCCTCCTCCTCCTCCTCCTCCTCCTCCTCCTCCCCCTCCTCCCTTCCTCCTCCTCCTCCAGGCGGAGGGCAGCTCCCCGGAGGGGAGCCGCTCTCCACGCCCAGCGGGCAGGGCCGGCGACGGAGCGCCTCCCGCGGAAGACGGGGGCCCCCTGCAGATCGTCGGGGGCGTCGTCGTCTTCATCGTCGCCGTAGGCCTTCGGTCTCCAGGGGATCGAAGCTCACGTCGAGGTTCGAGCCTGAAACTCCTCGAGGACCGAGGCTCGAGGCGTCCTGGCCCTCGGGGGCCCCCGTCGTCGTCGCGGCTGGACGCAGCTCGGGAGACTGGTGCGTCTGGACTCCTGGAGGGGTCCAGGGACGCATTCTGAGCGGATCGTTGCCCTCGTCGTCGTCGTCGTCGTCGTCGTCGTCGTCGTCGTCGTCGTCGTCGTCGTCGTGGTCGTCGTGGTCGTCGTCGTCGTCGTGGTCGTCGTGGTCGTCGTGGTCGTCGTGGTCGTCGTGGTCGTCGTGGTCGTCGTGGTCGTCGTGGTCGTCGTGGTCGTCGTGGTCGTGGTCGTCCTCGTCGTTCAGGGTCGGCGGCACCGGCCGTAAGGCCTCTCCAATACTACTAACACGAGAAATCTCTAATGACATCGATGCTTCTTGCCCGTCGGAGGGGCTCTGCGGGCGATCGTGGGGCCCTCTGGAGCCATCCTGGGCTCTTCGGGACCTCCGTCGGAGTTCCCTTAGAGTGAGATGACGAGAAAAAGACAGACAACGTTATATGATGTATCTATATAAAAAGATATCGGTAAATAGAAAGGGACAGAGAGAGAGAGGGAAGAGAGAGAGCGAGCGAGCGAGAGGAGGTAGGAGGAAGAAGGATGATACCAATGGCGAGGAATGTCCCTCCCTCCTCTCCTCCTCCTCCTCCTCCTCCTCCTCCTCCTCCTCCTGCTTCTTGTTTGGAGGTTTCTTGGGGGATGGCCGAGGTGTCTGTACCCCTGAAAAGTTCTCCTGGGGAAATCGTGGCATGAACCCGTACAGCACCTCTGTTGGGGTCTCGTCTGGCCGTCGTGGGGTCCTCCCGGGTGAGTCTTGGCCAGGCCTGAGTCCTCTTGACTCGCAGCCGGTCCCCCATGAGGTTGAAGAGCACGAGCTTCAACCATAGAAATCGGCGCAAGCCCGCTATGCCAAAGTTGGAGGAAGAAGAAGTAGAGGGAGAAACAAGAAAGAGAGAGAGCAGCAAGAGTGTGGCGACGAATGAGGGCGTGCGGTCCTCTTCCCCCCCCTCCTTCACTCCTCCTCCTTCACTCCTCCTCCTCCTCCTCCTCCTCCTCCTCCTCCTCCTCCTCCTCCTCTCAGCCGCCCCGATACGCAACACGCAACCCGTAGCGTGGTGACACGGAGCTCAGCACGTACAGTGAACGCGCAGGTCTGGCGCGACGCGTTCGCCCAGACGCGGGCCAACGTGTGCCGAACCAACGCGCAACTTGTTAGCACGGACGTTTTGAGCATGGTACGTGTTGCGCTTCGACACCGGCGCACCAGGGCAGCCAAGCTCCTCCTACGCCCAGGCTCTCGTGCGCTCCCCGGGGGCTGTCCTGGAGCCGTGGAGTTGTCGTGAACCCTCTCGTGGAGCTGGGTTGGGGCTTCTTGAGACTCCCTCGTGACGCCCTTCTTTCCCGAGCAGCCTCTCTTGAATTGGATCCATCGCCTTGCGTCCTCTTCCTCCCGTCGCCCGCGCCGTCCCTCCTCTCCTTCCCTCCGCTCCCCGCACCCGTCTCATTTCGGCGCGCCCAGGACACGTCTCGTCTCGTGGCTCACGAGGCGCTCCGCTTGCGGCACCACTGGGCGCGACCGCATGAGGTCGTCGAGCCCCTTTTGGCAAACCCTCGCAATTTTCGTCGCTCCGTTCGGAGCCCCGCCTAGGGTCTCCATGGCCACCACCGCATCGCGTCCCGCGCCGATTCGGCACATCCATCATACACATCGTGGATCCCTAGGAAGTTCCATCTACGTTCTCAGTGGCTGCGACCACATCGCGCCCCCGCGCCCATGTCGGCACAACCCTCGCACTGCCCGGCAGTCCCATGTCCGCATTGCTCCGCGGGGCAGTGTGTGTGAGGAGATGGCAGTGCCCCGCGTTGCGCTGTGCTGCACAGGGTCGGGCCCTTCGCGGGGACTTGCCCCAGCCCTCCTGATGTGTTGGACCCTCGCTCCGAGTCCGCAGCGCCCCGCGTCTTCTCCCTCCCAGGGCTCGAGTTAAACAGTGTTTTCCGTTTTCGTTTTGTTTTCGTCATCCCTAGTTCTGTCTTCGTTCCACATTTGCTGCAAAACGAAGTCAAAACGAAAACGGTCCACGAAATTGCCCAAACACCGATTAGCTCGAGCCCTGCTCCCTCCCCCTCCCCCTCCCATGCTCCTTCTCCTCCGCGTTTCCACTTCTGCACACCCCGGCCCCATAGGCAGCTCCGCCGAGGGCCCCCTGTGGAGCCACACGTGCCCCCCACCCCCCCCGCCGCTTTCGGCACACCCCTCACGCGGATCGCGCCTCACAGGGAGCTTCACACGGCCCTCTGTGTCCCACCAGGAGCTCCACATACGGCTCCAGTAAGCAAGGTCGCATGCGGCTCCCCACCCTGTTTCGGCGCACCACCCGCGTGTTTCGTGGCCCTACAGGGAGCTCCGCCGAAGGCCCCAGCGGGCAAAGCCACACGCGTTTCGCCCCGCCAATTTCGGCACACCCCTCACACGGATCGTGTCTCACAACGAGCTTCACACGGCCCCGGTGTCCCACAAGGAGCTCCACATACCGCTCAAGCAAGCAAGGCCACATGCGGTCCCCCAGCCGATTTCGGCACACTTCGTGCCCCCCATCAGGAGCCCCACTCTAGGCCCCACAGGCGGTGACTGCATGCTGCCCCGCCCATATCGGCACAACCCTCAAAAGTTTCGTGACCCCATGAGGAGCCCCGCCTACGGTCACAATGTGCGCGACAGCATGGCAGCACCGCGCCCATTTCGGCACACCCCTCAAACGTTTCGTTGCCCCCTTGTAGCGAGCTCCACTAACGGTTTCAATGTGCGCGATCACATGGCGACGCGCCAATTCCGGCACACCCCTCACACGTTTCGTGGCCCCATGGTGAGCTCCACCGAAGGCCCCCCGCCAACGCCAAGGTTCGCATAGCGCCGCCGCCTCATTTCGGTACGCCCCTCTCAGGTTGCGTGTCCCCACAGGGAGCCCCACCGCAGGCCCCAGTAGCCAAGTCTCCATGGCACCGTCGTCTAGTTTCGGCACGCCCTTCGCACGTTTCGTGCCCCACCAGGAAGCCCCACCTAAGGCCCCGCTGGCAGGGTCCGAACGGCGCCACCGCCTCATTTCGGCACACCTCTCTCCTCTCTGCTCTCTCCCGCTCCTCCTGCTCCTCCTGATCCTCCTGCTCCTCCTCCTCCTCCTCCTCCTCCTCCTCCTCCTCCTCCTCCTCCCTCCTTATCCTCCTCCTCTCTCCTCTCTCCTCTCTCATCTTTCCTCCTCCTCCTCCTCCTCCTCCTCCTCTTCTATTCTCTCTTCTCTCTCCTCTCTCCCTCCCTCGCTTCCTCCTCCTCCTCCTCCTCCTCCTCGCCCTCGTCCTTTTCCTCCTCCTCTCTCCTCTCTCTCGAGAGCGGGCGCGGGGTGCCGCATGCCGCCGTAGAAATACTGGAGCACCTCGTGCGCGCCGCGTGGGGCAAGGGGAGGAGGAGGGGGAACGAGGCTCGAGGATCGAGGAGGGGGGAGGAGGAGGAGGACGAGGGTAGGACGCGAAGAAACAGCAAGAGGAGGAGGAGGAGGAGGAGGAGGAGGAGGAGGAGGAGGAGGAGGAGGAGGAGGAGGAGAGGAGGAGGAGGAAGAAGAAGGAATACGAGGAAGAGAAAAAGGAGAAAGGAGAGAGGAGGAGAGGAGAGAGGAGAAAGGGGAGGAGAGAAGGGAGGAGGAGGAGGAGGAGGAGGAGGAGAAGGAGGAGGAGGGAGGGGAGAGAGGAGGAGGGAGGAGGAGGAGGGGAGGAGGAGGAGGAGGAGGAGGAGGAGGAGGAGGAAGAGGATGAGGGAGAGGAAGAGGAAAAGGAGGAAGGATAGAGGAGGAGAGGAGGGAGGAGAGAGGAGAGACGAGAGGGGAGGAGGAGGCGGAGGAGGCGGAGGAGGAGGAGGAGGAGGACGAGGAGGAGGAGGAGGACGAGAAGAGGAGGAGGAGGTGGAGGAGGAAAGGGAGGAAGGATGAGGAGGAGAGCGCGAGGAGCTCGAAGGCAGGGGGGGAATGCGGAGCAGGGACCGAGGGTCGAGGAGGGTTTTTTTTGCCCCCTCCCCCATTTCTGGCTGTCCCCCCCACCCATCCCCCCCTGGGCGTCTTTGGACATTTCTCATCCCCCCCTGTGCTGCTCCAGAACCTCCTGTGTTGAGCTTGGGCCTCGTTTTGAAGCAGCAGCGCCGCGCCCGATCCCCTCTTCCTCCTCCGTCTTCTCCCGCTCCCCCTCGCATCCTCCCCCTCGTCTCTTTGCCACTGCTCCCACACCACTCACGCGTGTCGTGGCCCCACGAGAAGCTCCACCGAGGGCGTAGCGTTCCCCCGCCCATTCGACACGCTCCTCACACGTTTCTAATTGACAAGCGCGTTCCACAACTCGCAAACAATTACTCGCAGATGGCCTGGATCCGCCGGGGGGGATTTGCGATCAATTACATCGAGGCAAACCTGTGTTTAATTTCGGACGTTTCCGAGTATGCACTTTGCGAATAATGAAACGCGCTCAGTATCGTGGCCCCAGCGGGAGCTCTACCGACAACCTCAACTGCAAGGTGCTGCATATCGTACTTCCGCCCATGTTGGAACACCCCTTACGCGTTTCGTGGTTCTAGAAAATTCCGAAGCGGTATTGTGTCGCATGCGGTTCCCCCGCCTATTTCGGCACTCACGTGTTTCGTCTCTCCCACTTCGGCACACCATCCACACGTGTCGTGACCCCACATGGAGCTCCACCGAAAGTCTCCGTACAATGAAATGCTGGCAAACGCCTTGGTAGTATTCTCGGCCCGCGTCCTCTAAACTTTGCGCCCTTGCCTCTCGTTCGTCGATGCTGCGCATTCTCTGCGCTCTCGTGCCCCCTTCTGCTCTGCCCTGTGTTGTCCGGTCGGTGGCCCTCTCGATCAGGCCGCCGAGAAGCCCTGCAACCCGAGGGCGCACGTGGGATGTCGACCCGCCGAGTCCATCCCGGTGTATTTGGCGGATTCTGGAACCCTGAACCCAAAAACGTTTCCACCTCGTGGGGACACATCTTTTACTTCCGCCGCCTTCCGCCGAGCTTCCGCCGGCTTCCGCTGGCAGAGGCGGCCTCGTTCTGCTCCCGCCGATCTTCCGCCGCGGAGGAGGTGACAACTCCTTCGACCCTCGAAGGGAAGCCCGAGCCTTTTCTGGAACGCCCCATTTGAAGAGAAACCGCGTCGGACAACAGATCGTCAACACTGCGTCGTACCTCGTCGGCAGCGCCGCGGGCCCGCGCCGCTCTCGGCCGCAGCCGGCTGCTCGCGGAGGCCTCTGCGCAGCAGCCTTCTGCGCAGCAGCCTGGCTCCGGGGGGCGGGCCGATGGCCGATTGCCGGCGAGCCCGTGGCGGCGTGTGGCCGGTGCCCGTGGAGGGGCCCGCGCGCTGGAGGAGGGCCTCGAGCTGCCCCTGGGCCAGGAAGCGAAACGGCACCACCCCGCCTGCGACCCAGCGATGCTGAAAGCCGAGGCGCTTCCCCAACCACGACCGCCTACGACCACCGACGGCACCACCCCACCTGCGACCAACCTGCGGCCCAGCGTGCCGTCGGTGGGGCAACCAGACAATACCGATACCGCTGCTCCCCGACCTCTCCCGGGGTGCGTTCTAACCGCACTTTCGAGGCGACTCCAGCGATGGCGACGATAAACAAAAACAACGGCACAGACGTAAACTTTTGGCGCTCCGCGCGGATTTCTTGGATGTGCGCTGGACCCCCTTCCCTGGCGCGCGGAGCGCGCCAGGGGCGGCGCCGGAGGCGCCGCCAAGGGGGGCCCAGCGCGAATCCATGAAATCCGCGCGGAGCGCCAAAAGTTTATGTTCATGCCGCTCTTTCTTCTTCGCGACGAGGGCCCCCCAGGAGGCCCAAGCAGGGGGACCCGAGGGAAGGGTACCAGCAGCTTGCCCTCCTTTGGGTCGGTGGGGTGGTGTCGATTGGCTCTTCGCCGAGCTCGAGCAGTGGCTCCCGGGGCGTCCGCGACCTGCGCGCCCCCCCCCCCCTCGTGGCAGCGAGGCCGGGCGCCTGGCGCTCTGCCGCCGCGCGTTTCCGGCTCGGACCCCTCGTGGCGCTCTCGGGGGCGTCCGAGGAGGGGGGCGTCCAGGCGACTCCTCGCAACTTTGGCCCGGATCCGCCGCGCGGGATCTGGGATCCATCGTATCGAAGCGGGCGCGTGCTTTTGCTTCGGACGTTTGTGGGCAGGCACTCTGCGAGCAGTGCAGCGCGTTCGATGACGGGGGCGTCCAGGAGGGGGGCGTCCAACAGGGGGGGTGTGTGTGCAACTCATGACAGGCGGTACGTGCGCGGCCCAGGGGGGTGGGGCCGGGGACGCGATGGAAAAATAGGAGGCGCCATCATATCTGGGGAAATACCATGGCCCCCAGCATGGTATCCACCCTTCCCCGTAGTCATCACCCTCCCTCTTTGCCGCCCCCGACTGCCCGACTCTCTCTCTCTCTCTCTCTCTTTCTCTTTCCTTTCTCTCCCTCCCTCTCTCTCTCTCTCTCTCTCGTCGCCCTCCGCCAACCGGGCCGGCGAGCCCGCCTCGCCAGCCTGGCGGGCTCGGCAAACGGACTGGGGGTCGTTCGTTCACTGAAGCTCCGCCTCGGGAATTCCCGCAGCAGGGACCCGGCACGCCGGCCCTGCAGCCGGCCACGTCGACGGTCCGTGCGGCTGCCTCGCTGCTTGCCGGGGGCCGGCCTGTCGGCCCTGCCGCGCTCCGAGGCTTCTGCGGGTGGAGAGGGCAGCGCGGGCCCCGGTCGCAGCGGGCTCAGGCAGGTCCCCGACACGCTGCTGGCCCTCGGAGTTCGGCTGCACGCAGACGAGCGGCCCCAAGGCAAGAGGGGCCTTTGGTGCGCGGGCGCGGGGTGGCCCAAATCCAAGCGCGCAAGCAACCAGTATCGCATCGCGCTCAGCGATCGGGGGGACGCCGGTGAACCCGCACTTCAGGTCACTCCGACGAAGGGTCACTCTTACGTGTCGTCTAGAGTCGTGCTCCTGGCCACCCTCGGAGCTCTGCGTGTCCTCCAAGGCGTGCTCTTGGTCGTGCTCCCTGTGCTGCCTGTAAGCTGTAGGGCTTTTTCTGGGGTCTGGTAGCGCGGGCCCCCACCGCCTCAGGGCCAGGATGCCGGTCCCCATTGCTCGGCTGGTCCTCTGGGTCGTGCGTCGGTAGAGGGACAAACACAAGAGCGTAAACATGCACTTTTGACGGCCCGCGCGGATTTCTTGGATCTGCGCTGGAACGCCCTGGCGGCGCCTCTGGCGCTGCCCCAGGCGCGCTCCGCGCGCCAGGGAGACGGTTAAAGCGCAGATCTAAGACATCCGCGCGGAGCGTCGAAAGTTCCAGCTTGATCATGGTGCTTTTTCTTCGATTCTGGCCGCCCTCGCAGCTCCCCTGGGTCCTTCTGGTCGTGTTGCTCGCTGGCCTCTATCAGGTGCTCGCTGTGCCGACGGCCCTCTTCCAGGAGGACCTCCGGCTGGCATGGCAGCGCTTCGGCCACTGCTGCGAACACAGCCCTCTGCAAGCTGCGCGTTGGCTCCTGCGAGCAGTCCCGCGTCGCTTCCCTGCAGCGGTGGGAAACGCGGCAGCGCGCCAGTCTCCTTCTTGAGCTCGTCCGCCCTTGCCTCCGTCTTGCGCCAAATGTCCTCGGAATCGATTTCCTGCTGTATCTGGAAGCTGGGCTACCCCGTCCGGGCCGTTCAGGATAGTCGGACTCCTCCTTGCCGAGTTCGTCGTCCTGGCCGCCTCCGAGGAGTTGCTCGTCTCCCAGGGTTTTTCTTGCCGCCCTCTGCCAGGTGGCCCTTCGCCTTGTCCACGTCGCGCTCTCTGACCGCGAGCGCCGCGGTGAGCTGCGCCTGGAGGCAGACATCTCCTTGCGAGCGAACCCGACGCGCACCTTGGTGTGGCTCCCGAGGCGTCTCGCGAGGCCGGGGCGACGAGCGCCGCGGAGGTCAGCTTCCGCCGCCCGGACTCCAGGCACGCCCGTGCCCGCCAGGATCTCCAGCAGGCCGAACCGCGCGCCTCGGCCCCTCGCCGCGCGCGGCTGCCCCGGCCGTGCTGGTCCTCGGCGCGGCTGCCCGCGGTGCCCGCGGCCGCCCCCCGAGCGGCGCCGGGGGCAGCGGCCGCACCTGCCGCAGCCGTGCGCCTGCTTGCTGCCGCCCGGGCCAGGGGACGGGTACCACCAGAAAGCCAGCTTCGAGCAAGCACTGTTTGGCTGCCAGCGTGTGCGCATCGTAGATCAAGGCCGCTGCGAGTGGCAGGCGCTCTCCCGCCTTTGGTCCTGCCTCGCCGAAGGCTAGCCTCGCGAGGTAGATGCAGTCGAGACCGTTCTTGCCGCAGAACAAGGAGCCTATGCATGGACGGCAGGAGCCGCCACCGCCGGCCCGGAGGCCGCCGGGGCGACGCGCAGCCCGGCCGTCCGCGCCCAGAGGTCGGTCAGACGCCATCGTCGGCCATCGGGATGCTGCCCCCGGCGGGCGGCCCGCCGCGGGGTCCAGCGCTCGCGGTGGCCACGGCCCAGGAGCGCTCACGAGAAGGGCCTCGCCCTCGAGGGTCGCAGGCGTGGCCATCTCGTCCGCGGCGGAAGGGCGGCGGGAGGTCGGCGGAAGGCGGCGGGAGTGGAGCGAGGCCGGCTCCGCTGGCGGAGGTCTGGCCGAAGGCCGGCAGAAGCAGGAGATGCGCCCCCAGGAGATGGCAGCGTTTCTGGGTTCAGGGTTGCGGGAACCACGTGGCTGCGGGGAGGCAGAGGAGGAGAAGGAGGACGAGAGGGTACACAAATTGAGGTTTTCGAGGGCTCCGTGCAGTCTGCCGAAGCCAGCCGCAACCGGCCGCGCTGCTTAAGGTACGAAGGAACCGGCTGTGGCGCTACAGTGCGACCGTCACAACCCGACGAGATCAACGATGAAGGCCTTCCTTTAAAGCAAAATTCTACAACGGGAGTCCGAAGACTTAAACACCCGTCCGGGAGCGGTGCTCTCATGAATATGAAAATGCGCCATCATCTTCCGCCACCCCCTGTCTTTCCCTCTCCCTCCGACGCTTCAGAAAACGAGCAAGGTTTCTCACTCGGCGGTTGCCACTGCAGCTGACTGCTCGGAGCGTTCGCGCCCGTCCAGATCCAGCCCAGTACCAGCCCGAAGAGCCACTTTGCGATGACAATCCTCTGGAATAGTGCTTTCTTCCGTGTGGTCGTCATCTCCCAATAGACCTCCGACTGCATAGCCCGTTTTTCCCAAATGCTTCACGTAGAAGTTTAGGTAGTCCAGGCCTCTTCGAGTACGTCCATTGACGACTTTTGTCTCAACAAGGCCAAGGGCAGTCCATCTTGGATTCTCAACTCGCTGTGTCGCTGAGTAGTGGTACCCTCCAGGTTGCCGTGCCTCAGTGTGAACGGAAACATATCGAAAGCGCTGTTCCCCCGCATCTCTCTGGGGACGTGTTCTGACCAGCATCTCGAAACAAATCCAACGGTGGAGACCGAGGGACCACAGAGGCAGATACGATGGAAAGGCATCGGTGCTGGTATTGGGGGAACAGAAAGGTACTCATACCGCTACTCCCCGGACCACTCCCAGGGTGCGTTCTGACCCACATTTCGAGGCGAATCCAGCGGTGGCGACGAGGGCCTCCCAGGAGGCCCCCCAAAGGGGAAAACGAGGGAAGGGCATCGGTGCTGGTGGACACCATAGTAAAGAAAATGCGAGGCTTAGCAAATGGACGTCACTTCTGAAACAGTAGTCCGGGTCCCGATCTACGAAGATTCTGCGCAACAAAACTTGAAAGATGAAAAACGACCCTACCCTGGGTTACAAGTGCGTGGTCTGTAAACCTCCTGGGAACCCCCAAAGCCTAGAGCCGCCAGGACGCGGCACATCACGCAGGGCTTACCCTGTCAGCCCACAGGAGTTTCAGCGCACAGCGCTTCGTAAACCAGGGTAGGGGCGTTTTTTTCTGCCCTTGAAAAAAAACAAGCTCCCAGAAAACGCCGAGGGTCCAACCCAGATGCTTGCCTTTCTTGAGCGAGATCTGGGCTCCGTTTTCGTTTTTCGTTTTTTTTGTGTGTAGGTGTTTGTGTAGAAAAAAACATCCGATGGGCGTGTGGTCTTCCCCTGGGAGCCTCTGCCCACGTGCCCGTGATGTTGACCGCCGAGAAGTACATGTCGCTGCACCCGCCCAGGCGCCGCGCCTCGGCCCGCACCTCCAGGAGCGGGTGCTCCTCCTTCCTGCTGGCGGCCAGCCCGGGGGGGGGAACGAGATCGGCTACACGCAAGCGCGACCCTGGGCAAAAGCGACCTGTTTGGCAGGCGAACCCCCCCCCCCCCCGTCCCGACGCCCGTCCCCGAACCCGCGATTCGAGGAGTCGGCACTGGGGGTGGGGGTGGGTTTTCGGGGCCCAGGAGTGGAGAAAACCCACCCCCACCCCCAGTCCCGACCCCTCGAATCGCCGGCTCGAGGATGGGCGTCGGGACGGGGGGTGGGGGTGGGTTTTCGACTTCTGAACCTGTGGTGCGCGGCTTTGGGGGGCCGCGGGGGGGAGCAGACAGAAGCGCGTAGGACGCTGCTGCCGCATCGCGCTCGGCGATCCGGGGACCCTGATGGGCCCGCACCGAAGGTCACTCCGGCGAAGGGTCACCCTTGCGTGTAGTCGTCGAGAGGGGGGGCGGGCCTTCTCAGGAGGCGCGGAAGTCCTCCAGCGCTCTGGGAAGTTTTCTGAGCCTTCCTCGAAGGCACAGGAAACTCCCCAGCAGGCCGGGGGGCTTCTGGGAAGCCCCGTCGCCTTCTGAGAAGGCCTCCCGTTTCTCGCTTCTCCCCCTCGCTCGCCGCCGATCCTTGGGACGTGTATCAGAACATGCTTGCCAGGCTGCATCAGGTCGAACCGCTGACCTGAAGGATTTAGCAGCGACACTAGCATACACTTTCGGAGGTCCGCGCGGATTTCTTGGATCTGCGCTGGACTCCCCTGGCGAGCCCCCTGGCGTGCTCAGCGAGCCAGGGAGGGGGTCCAGCGCCGATCCAAGGAATCCGCGCGGACCTTCGACAATTTCTGCTTATGCCGTCTTTTGTTTTCCGAAGGCCATGAACATTTTGCAGGTGGGGATCGCCCGTTGCGGAAGCCCCCCCCCCGCCCGCCGGATTCGGGAGGGGAAACGTGGGAGCTGAAGTCGGCGCTGCGGTCACGGGTACCGTGACGCTGGACTCGATCGGGTAGTCATTCGACAGGGGTGTGTTCAGCACAAGAACTCCGCCGCTCGCTGACGCCGACGCGGCACGCAAATATCGGATGTCAACGATGACCCTGCTTTCGTGGTTGCCTCCGCCCTCGATCTCGATGGTGTCGCCGATGTTGAATCCCTCCGTGGACGCCACATTCACTTCTGTGGCACCTTGCGCCGTCGCGAATACCGTTGTGGTCGATACTGGTTCAGCAGTCGGTGCTGGAGTTGTTGGAGATGCTGTTGGGGATGCTGTTGGTGACGCTGTTGGAGATGCTGTTGAAGATGCTGTTGGGGATGCTGTCGGTGACACTGTTGGAGATGCTGCTGGAGATGCTGTTGGGGATGCTGTTGGTGATGCTGTTGGAGATGCTGTTGGAGATGCTGTTGGGGATGTTGTCGGGACTGGTGGAGTTGTTGGAGATGGCGTTGGCGTGGGCGTCGGTGCAAGTGTGACTGGGGTGAAGCCGGTGAACAAGGAGTCTGCAGCTATGATGTGCTCGGACATATTGAAATTGACCAGGTTCGGGAAGACAGAGCTCAACCGACCAACGCTGCCCCGCGACGACGGCTGTGCGCTCAACCACTGCGCGATCGGGACCATGACACTCTCCCATGGGTACTGTGGGATCATCCTCCCTCGTCCCAAATCCTGGGCATTATCCTCCAACAGAGACTCGGGGTACCGGTTGAAAATGCGTCCGCCGTTGATGCCACCGCCCATGACGAAATGGTTTCCCGCCCAACCGTGGTCGGTGCCCATGCCGTTCGAGGTTAGCGTGCGCCCGAAGTCGGAGGCGGTTACCAGCACTACGGAATCAAAGATGTTCTGTCCCCGCATTTCGTTCACAAAATCCTCCAGGGCAGAGTTGAGATAAGCAAACTTATCCTCGAGCGTCATGTCCAAGTCTGTGTGCGTGTCGAAGCCGTACATTTCGACAAAGAAGAGGTCCCGCTCTGCCTGTCGAGCTGTCCTCGTCGCAATGAGCCGGGCGACTTGGCGCAGCGACCTGCCTATATCCGTGGCGGTGCTGAACGCGTACCCAGTCGCGAGCTCCGTCGCCTCGAGAAAGGTCCCAATGTTCTCGCTGGACTGTACGTGTCTGCCGAACTGGCGCGCGTACTCCTCGCAGTATGCATTGCCATACTGGAGGTTGGTGATGTTCTCTATGAGCGCCTGCAGCCCCTGGTTGTACTGGTAACTGAGCAAGCGCACGGCGCCGTTCCTTCTGGGGGTCCCACAACAATGCGCCCAACCGGTGCGGTGGCCAGACTGTCTGGTGAGTCAGCGGGGATTCGGAGTGAGCGGGCCGTCTGGGGTTAATTAGGTCGGGCATGTTCCTACCGGTGGATTTTGGACTATAAATGTAACGCAGCCAAAGCAGACTCAAACATAGTCAAACATGAGAAAGAAATTAGTTCCCAGACTGATTTTTGATTATTCTTGAATTTTCCTCCTGTAGTGGGACACGTCCGACTTAAGGCTAAACCTGGAACGGCCCCAGAGGAAGCTAAGAACCGCCCCGGGGAACCCGGAGCCGCCCCTATAGGGGAAGCGCGGAAACCGTCCCCGGGAGCCCAAACCCAGAACTCTCCACGCTCAGGGCCAGAACTCCAAGCCTACCCTAGGGCCCTCTGAGGGCGAGGAGGAGGAGAAGGAGGAGGATGAGGAGGAGGAGGAGGAGGAGGCGGAGGAGGAGGAGGAGAAGGAGGAGGTGGAGGAGGAGGAACTAGGGGAGTAGGAGGAGGAAGAGCAGGAGGAGGAGGAGGAGGAGGAGGATAAGGAGGAGGAAAAGGAGGAGGAGGAGAAGGAGGAGGAGGAGGAGGAAGAAGGAGGAGGGGTCCATACTCCAAGCCTCCTCTACAGCCCTCTGAGGGCCAGCCTGGAGCTCAGCGGAGAGCCCTCAGATGGCCCAGAAGGTGCTCTCTAACCGTCGGCTTGAAATAGCATGTCCTGATGGTTCCTAGTAGCGCCGTTTTTGCAGCGCTCTGGGAGCTTTCTGGAGGCGTCTTGGACTTGTTTGGGGCCCTTTTTTTCGCCAGAGCGTTTCCAGAGGGCCCAGGAAGTGAAGGGGTCAGGGGACGACGACCCCACAAGGATCCCAAGAGGGCTTCAACATAACCCTACGAGGCCCCCAAGAAGCTTCCATTGCCGAAGGCCAACAGAAGGACCTGATAAGTTGTTCCTGCAATTGCCGTGCTGATCGTCGTCCTCCGTCCTCCAAGCTCCACTCCACTCCTCTCCTCCACTCCCCGGATTCTCTCAAAGCGCTCCGGAGGGACCCAACCGAGTCCAAGACGCCTCCAGGAGAGCTCCAAGAGCGCCCTAACAATGGCCCAGGAGGAGCCAGGAGGTGAAAACTGGTCCGGGAGGCCTTCGAGCCAGCTCCGTGGGCGCCCGAACAACGGGCCAATCACAGCCAGAAGGTGCTGCATCAAGCCGCCGGTTAGATATAGCACCTCGTGGGCCTTCTCGGGGCCCTCTAGAAAGAACCAGTGAAGTCAACCAGGGCCCAAATAGGGCCTGCGACGAGCCTCAAGACGAGCCGACGAGGAGCCCTACGGCACTGTGTCTCATAACCCAAACTGGTTGGTTACATAACATCATGGATCCTCTGAAGGCTCTTCGAACGGCGCCAGAAGAGCCCCATGAGAACTCCAGGATAGCCTCAAGAGGGCCCCCAGAGAGCCTCCAGAGAACGCAAAGGATGCCAGGATGTGCTCTACTTACCACGCGGTTCGGTCTAGGGCTTCCGCCCTCGAAGCCCAGTCCATAGCAATAGTTTTGAAACCAGAATTCCTGACTCAAGGACAGTTGGATAGAATCTGGCAGCCCTGCAACGCTATCGGCGAGGCGCAGCTGCTGGGGCGGGTCCAGATACGAGAACAGACCTCGACAAACCCGCAAGAACATCCGAACTGCAACTAGGGCGACGACGAAGAGCACTTGTCAAAGTTACCAGATATTTCTGCTAGCGTCCCTTTGCCCTGTCCAGGGGCCCCGCCTTAATGTCGTCGTCGTCGTCGTCGTCGTCGTCGTCGTCTTCTTCCTCCTCCTCCTCTCACAAAAAAAGAAAAAACGCAGAGAGGGGTCGCCAACGCGAACGCCAGATAAGCTCGGGCACTGGAGACTGAGTGAGCAGAGCGCCAAGGGATCTCCAGGCGAGCGGAACGGACCCCCCCGAAATGCCCCCAGAGAAAATGAAGAAGATCAGCAGAGACTGACGCCACGGTTGTGTCACACAATCTTGCCTGAACCGCGCCCAGAATACCCGCACTGGTGCCCACCTGGACCCCGCTAGAAGGTATTTCATGGATCTAAGCAAGTCCCAAGAGAGACCGTAGAGCATCGCTGAGAAGCCCCAACGAACCCCTCCAACGTGCCCGCATAACCGCGTCGGAAACCCGAAGATTTCCCCCACGCCCATGAAATTCTAAATCAAAACCCTGGAATGCACCCACCCACAGATTCCATTCCCAGTTTGAGTCAACATTCCCGGTTTGCCCCTGGGATCCCGGTTAGGCTTGAATTCGCGGTTTTAATCAAGAATTCCTGGCTCCCCGTCTCAGAGGATTACAGGTTCGGACCCGTCGGATTCCCGGCTTGGGGGCGATTCCCCCGTTGAATTCTCCACCGTGTGACGATGTCACCCCTTTCGCTGGGAGGCCCTCTCCCTTGGGTCCTGGGGTCCTGGGGGCTCTCTTGTCTCTCTCTGTCTCTCTCTCTCTCTCTGTCTATCTCTCTCTTTCTTCCCGCTCGTTCGCCCTCTCTTCGGAATGATGCTTAGGGATGGGCTCAGCTCGTGATTGCAGCCTTTTGGCTTACAGATCTTTTTGTGCGTAGGTAATAACCTCCCTCTCGCCCTCTTAGCCAGTCCCGTGTCCCCCCTGACGGTGAGACAATGGTAAGCGGAGGAGGAGGAGGGGGAGGAGGAGGAGGCGGAGGAGGAGGAGGAGGAGGAGGAGAAGGAGGAGGAGGAGGAGGTGGAGGAGGAGGAGGAGAAGGAGGAGCAGTGGGCGAGGGGCAGCAGGGAGGAGTCCGAGTCGGGCGCGAGAGATCCTCCACCGAAGAGAGAGCCGCTAGCACGGCCCCGACGGACCAGCAAGCAGTGACGAAAGTGGATGATGGACGAGCAGACATCCTCCTCCTCCTCCCCCTCCTCCTCCTCCCTCCTCTCCTCCTCCTCCGCCTCTCCTCCTGCTCCTCCTCCTCCTCCTCCTCCTCCTCCTCCTCCCCCTCCTCCTCCTCCTCCTCCTCTCCTCCTCCTCCTCCTCCTCCTCCTCCTCCTCCTCCTCCTCCTCCTCCTCCTCCTCCTCCTCCTCCTCCTCCTCCTCCAGGTGTCACCCAGACCATGAAGAAGCCGCACCAGCCCTGATGGCATCAGGGGCGGCGGCGTAATCATTATAATCAGGCCCTTCTTCACCGGATGGGATCGGTGGACGCGGGCTTCCCGACGGACACCGGCACAGGACACGGAGCGGACGACCTACGACGAGGGCTGGGACGACGATGATTGGTGGACGTGGCCACAAGGATGGGGCTCTGGGAGATGGCTCCAAGAACGATGTGCGACCGACTGGGCGGGCTACCCGAGGACGGGGTTGCTCCACAGTCGAACTACCTTCAACAGGGACTTTTGGGCTCCACCAGTCCGGCTAGGCTACGAACACCTCGATCTGTACTGTGGTAATATTAAGGCCTGGGCATCTCGAACGTGCTACCGAGCAGAATTTAGAACAGGGAAAATACCAGAGACGCACCTGGTCGAGATACAGCAAAAGTACAAGTTGGTTCGTGCCACGATGGACTCAGACGAGGGCGTGCAGAAGCTAATGGACCATCTTGCAATCCTCAGTGGGGAACGTCCTGGTGATAAGGAGCGTGAGACCCAGAACCTGGCACTCTTCGTCTACAGCAGACGGCGGGGCGAGAGTATCACGGAGTATGTCTTGAGGCGAGACGCGCAGACAGCCGAGGCCGAGACGTTCAGTTGACGTTGCCAGACAACGGATAGGCCAGGCATCTCGAAGAAGGGGCACAAATCTCAGCCAGCACAACAAAATCAACCTGCGAGTGCTGACTGGCGAACAGAAGGATTCCACTACTGTGCGGCAATCTCTGTTGCCACACTAGGGGCCCGATCACAAGAAACCTTCCACAAGAAACCCAACGCTGAGACCCCATGACGTCCACTCGATCTTTGGCGTGGGAACGTCGCGCTTGCCATCGCAAGACCATCGGAGCCCAGGAAACCCAGGGCACCCTGGAGGCAAGCAGGGTGTTTCTTGGCATGGTCACCCCCACTGTACTGGATGCCAGAGAAGAAGGGGATCTTGCCTGGGGCCTCGGAGGCGGAGGAGGAGGAGGAGGTGGAGGAGGAGGAGACGGAGGAGGAGGCGGCGGAGGAGGAGGAGGAGGCGGAGGAGGGGGAGGAGGCGGCGGAGGAGGAGGAGGAGGAGGAGGAGGAGGAGGAGAAGGCGAAGGAGGAGGTGGAGGAGAAGGAGGAGGAGGAGGAGGAGGCGAGGAGGAGGAGGCGGAGGAGGAGGAGGAGGAGGAGGAGGAGGAGGAGGAGGAGGAGGAGGAGGAGGAGGAGGAGCAGGAGGACCTCCTCCGCGGGCCAGGCCCGCTCCTGCCCGACACGGGCGCCACGGGATGCGGACGCGTGCCCTCGACGACGCCTTGTGAGCTCCTGGAGGACGACGCGCGAGGTCTGCTGGGAAGCACTCGACGAGCAGGATCTCAGCGAGGAGGATCTCAGCGAGGAGGACCGTGAGGAGGAGGAGGAGGAGGAGGAGGAGGAGGAGGAGGAGGAGGAGGAGGAGGAGGAGGAGGAGGAGGAGGAGGAGGAGGAGGAGGAGGAGGAGGAAGCGAGAGGTCTTCTGCGAAGCACTCGACGAGCAGTATCGCAGCGAGGACCCCGTCCCGGTGCCGTCCGCGGTCCATCGAGGAGGAAGGCGGCGGGCGATGAGCGCAGGGCGTGCGTGGGGCAGAGGCCCACGAGAGCTCAGGGCCGCGCGGCGCGCGGACAGGGATCTCTTTGATCGGATTCGTTTTGTTTTTCGTATACGAGGCTCCCATGATTTACCACCGAAATTCTCTTCTTGAGATCCTCAGAGTCAAGTCGCCTGCATCCCGCCTTCGCTGGAGCACGCTTCCGATCAAAGAACTTACTCAAAGAGCTCTTTGATCGGAGGCGTGCTCCAGCGAAGGCGGGATGCAGGCGTCTTAGCTCGGGGGGTCTGGAGGGCATCTTGGGCCACAGGGTTCGAATGTAATGTCCATGTACGGAATCGGGGAACTGGTCGGGCTTTGGTTTCTCGAGCGGCGACGACCCGCCTCTCTTCGCGGCGGCCTGCCCCCGAGAACCTGAGTATCCTGCGGCTCTGGCGGAGGGGAATGCTTCGCTAGGCTGGGGACGCCCCGATTCGGGGAACGCCCGGGCGAATGCGAGCCGCCCCTGCGAACCCGGAGACGGAGGTATCCCAGTGGAGGGGAACGTTCTGTCGCACTACATGGACGACGAGGAGAGCCAGATCGACGGCTTCGAGCCATGCTGCTCGGACCAGGAGTTCCTAGAGTGCGAGGACTTCGGTGACGACCTCGAGAGGACGACCTGGGCAACCTTCTCCATCGAGCCGTGGGTAGGCATCGCCCGCGGGGTGGAGGGACCGGGCCGCCATCTCGCTGAAGAGCATGGCAGATCACCGCGTGGCGGGCACGGCGGCTGGACAGGCTCTTTATCGGGAAAGAGGACGTCGACATTCTGCAGGAGGCTTTCCGCGAGCGCGGCTGCCACGTGCACGTCGATTGAACTCCTGTGGAGAGGGCCGCACGGCCTTCGGCATCGCAGGGGCAAGGCCCAGCCTATTGTTAAGTCGGGCGTGTCCCCCTGCAGGCGTCTTTTGGGGGAAAAATCAAAAATACCCCAAACATATTCAAAAATTGCCCAATGTAATAAAAAAATCGTCCCCCGACTATTTTTGGACTATTTTTTTATATTCCCCCTGTAGAGGGACACGCCCGACTTAAGCCTATTGGTCGTGTGTGTCCCCTGCTCGCTGGCAGGCTTTGGCTTCATCGAGTTCATCATCCTGGACCTACGTTGCCCTGCACTGCTGTTGGCCAAATTTCTGGAGATGGTTGTGGCGGTCGTGGACCTACGTGCGAGCGAGATGACGGTGAACGACTTCGAACATCGCGTGCGTCGGAGTCTGTTCCGGCACCCCTTTGGCCACTGGTCCATGAGCCTCATCCACTGCGCCTCCGAACACTTCCACGTGTCCGACGAGGTGAGGGCCACCCTGCCGGAGGCCTGCTTTGAGCCCGTTGCCCAGGACGCCGGGAGGGTTGCGGGGAGTGAGGGCTGGGGCTCGATCGTTGGGGCAGCCAGTGCAGTCAATCTCCTCCTCCTTTCGTACTCTTGAGGGTCCTCCAAGGGTCTCGGGGGCTCGGGCTCCGGGTACGTCCAGGGTCTGGGGGACGGTGGTTCCGTAGCCGTCGAGGCTCCGTTAGGCCTGCCCTCGCGAGGGAAAGCCAGGGGCCAAGCAAGTCACCTTCGCACTGCCCGATGAAAACCGAGGCACGAAGGGGCAAGAAGGAGCTCGCAGCCCCATCGAGGAGGCGCCCGAGGCCTCTCAAGACGATCACCGCGAGCGACTCGGAGATGTTGTCCGAGTGGGAGTGGAGCTGTCCGATCGGAAGGAGGTGCTGGACGCGGATAAGATGCCCGACCAGGACAAGGAGCTCTCCGTCACGGGCCGGATGCAGGTCCCGGGGACCCTCCGTCTCTGGCGCAGCTTCTTCCTCAGGCTGACGAACATGAGCTTCATACTGTTGCAGATGCGGAGCATGGTGCGGACGTTGCCGAAGTTGTTTCTGGACACGTGCGCGGCGGACGACTGTCCCCATTCTCCGTGGGCTCAGCGCGAAAGGTCCAACGCGACGAGCGTCCACGTACACTGCCTGCAATGCACCCGGCGCCTCTCCCTGAGGAACAAGACGGCCGAGGAGATCTTCGAAACGCAAGATGGACAAGATGGCTGGCAAGCATGGGCGCCTCGAGCAGAAGGCTACCGCAGCGGAGATGCTCGAATACTGCAAGAAGACGGGGGTGGCTCCAGTCGCTCCCGAACCATGGTCTCCGACGGGTCAGAAGGCTTCGTGGAGGATCGTCTCGGACAAGGGCCCGTCTGCCGTGGTGTCGTCAGCGGGCGTCCCGCCGGTGCTGGCGAATCCAGTCCAAGGAGGCTCGCCCGAGCCCGGCGGCCCAAGCCTCTCGGCCGATGACGGCCAAGGAGATGCAGGAGGCCCTGAGCAACAGGAAGGTGTGCACCGACGGCCGGCGGAGGTACAGCGATGACAGGTCGGAGAACACTCGGAGGCTCCTGCAGGCTCAGAGGCAGCGGTCGACGGCCCCGCCCCAGGGATCGGTGTTCTCGGACGCGGACCTCATCAGGATCGGGCAGGTGATGTCGACGGCCAGGAGCTCGGGCTCGCTGGCGCCAGGGACGCCACCCGAGCTTCATTGAAGGGGACCTCGGGCTACGTGAAGTGGGACAGCGTCCTGCCGACCAGGGTGCTGGCGAACGTGAGGAGGCCAGGACATGCTCTTCCCCGATCCGTCGACCTCGACGTCTATCTGAGGGACGTGGGGGTTTCCCATCGGCGAAGTCGATCCGAGGGAAGGTTGGGGCGGCCCGAGGTCTTGGGAACCTGGGGTTAAGTCGGGCGTGTCCCCGTACAGGGGGATTTTCGACGAAAAATAAGAATACCCTAACAAGGTCAAAAAACGCTGAAAAAAAGTCCCCCGACTATTTTTGGACTATTTTTTTTGATTATTTTTAGGGTATGTTTTATATTTCGTCGAAGAAGATATTCACAATTGCGGTACTCACAAGTGCATATGTCATTTCGGTAAACCCTTTCGCATGCGTCCCGCACACCCATTTCGGTAAATTCTTCACACGTTTCGTGGCCCCATAGGCAGCCCCACCGAAGGTCCCTGTGGGTGTTCCCGCATGCGTCCCGTACGCCCATTCCGGCACACCCCTCACACGTTTCGTGGTCCCATAGGCCCATAGGGAGCTCCACCGAAGGTCCCAGGGGGTGTGCCCGCATGCGTCCCGCACACCCATTTCGGCACACCCCTCACACGTTTCGTGGCCCCATATGGAGCCCCTCCGAAGGCCTCAGTGGGTGTGCCCGCATGCGTCCCGCACACCCATTTTGGCACACCCCTCACAAGTTTCGTGGCCCCAAACGGAGCTCCACCGAAGGTCCCAGTGGGTGTGCCCGCATGCGTCCCGCACGCCCATTTCGGCAACCCCTCACACGTGTCGTGGCCCCATAGGGAGCTCCACCGAAGGTCCCAGTGGGTGTGCCCGCCTGCGTCCCGCACACCCATTTCGGCACACCCCTCACACGTTTCGTGGCCCCATACGGAGCTCCACGGAAGGTCCCAGCGGGTGTGCCCGCATGCGTGCCGCACACACATTTCGGCACACCCCTCGCACGTTTCGTGGCCCCGAGTTTATCCGCTAGGCCTGACCTGAGAAGCGGCCCGCCACAGCCGCGCCTTCTCTCGGTTGTCCAACTGTTTGGCCTCGCGCCGCGGACGCCCTGCGCGCGTCGCTGGGACCCTCTCGGGGCGATCAGCGCGCGTCGCGCGAACTTCGCGCTGCGCTCTGTCCAGCGCCTCGCTCGCCCGTCGTCGCTCCGCCCGGCGGCCAGAGCCATGCGCGCTATCAGTTAGCCAACAAGCAATCTGTGTTCCACGCAGCGCACGAACCGTGCGCGTCACCGTGACCCCTTCGGGGCGACCTGCGCGCGTCGCGAGGGCTCCGCCTTGCGCTGCGCCCGCAGCCTTGGACTTTGGAGTGCGCGGGCAAAGGAAAAGGAAAAAGGAGTGGAGGAAGCGGGCGCGATCCTCGTGTGGGGCGTGCCGACATGGGCGTCGCGGCGCGCGGGCGCTGCCTCGGGGTTCCCAGGGAAGCCCCCTGCAGAGGCTACGTCACACAATTCGGCACACCTTCATACGGTTCGTGGCCCTATAGGGGGCGCCACCGAAGAAGATATTCACAAATGCGGTACTCACAATTGCATATGGTTGGGTCCTTCGCCAGGATAATTTTTAGGGTATGTTTTAGATTTCGTCGAAAATCCCCCTGTAGGGGGACAGGCCCGACTTAAATCTGGGGCGCCGAGTCCTCTGGGGGACTTCTTTCGTCCTCCGACGTCTCGTCTCGGGTGGGCTCTCTCGGAGCTCTCTCCGCCCCGGGCGCGCCCCGTGGCGCTGGTCAAGGGACAGGTGCGGGGCCGAGGCCCCAAGGCCCCTCCGCCCCGCGGGCGCCCACTGGATCGAGATGAACAGTTGCGATGGCCAGGTAGTTTTAGGCCGCCCTTGGGCCGGGGCGACCAGGCATGAGTTTAGCGACGCCATCTCGGGATCCCGACAGGTTCGAATGCTGCTGAGTGGAAGAACCCTGAGCCCAGGTGACCCCAAAGGTGATCAGATGGAAGGAAAGCGAAGAGAATGGAGGAGGGGATCGAGGGGAAGGACCAGACGAGGAGGGGGCGGGGGCCCTAGAGTTCGGTCGGGCACGTCCCCCTACAGGCGGCTTTTGGGCGAGCAATTAGAAACACCCCCCAAACCTACCTCAGAATAATCAAAACATGCGGAAAGATAGTCCCTGGACTATTTTGTGCCTATTTTGTGCTTATTCCCCCTGTAGAGGGACATGCCCGACTGAACCCTAGAGGAGCCCAGCTTGGCTCGTGGGGTCTACTGCATCATCTAGGAACGCTTCGCGGCCGCCGCCCTAGCTGGGGCCGTGCCGGGCCTACCGGGCCACACCCTCGGTTCCCAGCAAGGTCCGCGAGGCCACCGCCCGAGAGCCTCGGGCGGCTGCGGCCTCAGATCGGGGAGACGGCTCGCGCGCCGGGACCTCCTCCTCCTCCTCCTCCTCCTCCTCCTCCTCCCTCTCCCCCTCTCCCTCTCCCTCCTCCTCCTCCTCCTCCTCCTCCACCTCCTCCTCCTCCACCTCCTCCTCCTCCTCCTCCTCCTTCCCCTCCTCCTCTTTCTCCTCCTCCTCCTCCTCCTCCTCCTCCTCCTCGTCCTCCCCCTCCTTCTCCTCCTCCTCCTCCTCCGTTCCTTCTCCTTATAGATGATTTCTCCCTGTCGCACCCCGAGGCCAATTTTTAGGGCGGGCCTGGCATTTCGCCTAAGACTTCCTCACCATTTATGATTCTGAAGCTTGAGAAGTGACAACAGTTTCACATATTGAGGGCGGGTGGTTTTCAAAATGTGGCTCTCGCCATTGGCGCCGCGCACATTTCTCTTCAACATTTGCAAGATTTTCACGGATTGAGGGCGGGTGGTTTTCAACATTTGGTTCTCGCTTTAGCGCCGCGCACATTCGTTTTCAACAATTGTAAGAGTTTCACTGATTGAGGGCGGATGGTTTTCAAAATGTGGCTCTCGCCTTAGCGCCGCGGCCATTCGTTTTCAAAAGTCGCAAGAGCTTCACGGTTTGAGGGTGGATGGTTTTCAAGATGTGGCTCTCGCCTCAGTGCCGCGCACATTCTTTTTCAACATTCGCACGTTTTTCACGGATTCCCATGATCACCGTACCAGAAGTGGTGTTTTGGAACGATTCAGGATTATGCGGGTGCAGCAGTTATGTTGATTCGCGCTATCTCAATCAAAAAATGGCGTTATGGAACGATTCCGCATCGTCCAGACGCAGTAGTCAGCTTGATACGCGGCGCTGAAATCCCGAAAACAAAATTTTGGCATGCCTCAGGATCTTCAAACGGTTGTCTTCAACGAGGCCTCCCCTAATGGGAATGAACCCTTGTAGGGTCCTTTGAAGAGGGAGCTTGGAGGGAGGGTTAATTGCAGCATCGTTGATGACTCTCGGGTTTACACTAGTCCTCCTCTTCCTCCTTCTCCTCCTCCTCCCTCTCCTCTTCCTCCTCCCCCTCCTCCTCCTCTTCCTCCTCCACCTTTCCTCCTCCTCCTCCTCCTCCTCCTCCTCCTCTTCCTCCTCCTCCTCCTGGGAGGCCATCCACGCGGAGAAGAAGAGCGGGGGGGTCGTCATCATGGAGGTTTTCTCCCCTCCTCGGGTCAGCTCCGAGCTTCGCCGCACCGGCTTCGAAGTTTCCCCGGCCTGCGACAGCCCTCACAGGTAAAGATCTCAGCACGCCAACTGGCCGTAGGGAGGGGATCTGCGGCCGAGGATCGCGGCCGATGGGCCCCTGATGGTTTTGCTGGAACCAGTGTGCAAGGCCTTTCGCACCTGCAGGGTCCCTTTCTGGCCCACCATGGACCAGAAGACATCGGCAGACGAGGAGCAGGATGGGACTCGAGTAGATGCACCTGTGCGCTCTGCTCGCCAGGCACCAGCTCTCGCGAGGACATGGTTTGTTTGTTTGTTTGTTTGTTTGTTTGTTTGTTTGTTCAAGACTCTTTTTGTTGTTTTGTTCTTGCTGTTGTTGTTGTTTTTGGTGCTGCTGTTGTTGTTGCTGCTGTTGTTGTTGTACTCTCATTTCTCAAGAACAATGATTGTTGATCCCCCCTCACCGGTGCATGCTGATTTTTCAATCAAAGTGTGCCCCTCGACGCTCGCACCCTGTTGTTGGACAGGGAAAGTTTTGGTGTTCAGACTGTGCCCCTGGCCCCCCGGATTACAACAACAACGGCTCCCGCCTGAGACTTCCTCCAAATTGACTCAGGTTCCCCGCTCCTGAGACTTCCTTACGATTTACTCAGGATCGGTGCTCCCGCCTGTGACTTCCTCGCAATTTAGTTGGGACCCCCGCTCCCGTTTGAGACTTCCTCACAATTTATTCAGGAACGGCGCTCCCGCTTGAGACTTCCTCGCAATTGAATCAAGACTTCCTCGCAATTTAATCAAGACCCCCGCTCCCGCCAGAGAACCCTTCACAATTTATTCAAGAATTGCGCTCTCGCCTGTGACTTCCATGCGCTTTATGTAGAAATCGCGCGTTCGACGCTCAGGAATCACGCTGCGCCAAGGGCGCCGGTACAATTTACTCAGGAATCGCGCTCTCGCCATACTCAAGCATCCCGCTTGAATGTCCCACCCGCCTCACCCGCCCTTCAGGGGATCGCCCGCCCGTCGTGGGCTCCCGCCCGAGACTTCCTTCAGGAACGGCGCTTTCGCCTAGGACTTCCTCGAACGTTCACGCTCTTACCTTCCTGCTCCTCCGCCCTCTCCCTCCTCCCTCCTCCCTCCTCTCCTCCCTTCTCTCTCCCTCCTCTCTTGCCTCATCATTATGCCTCTCTGCCCTATCCCCTCTCCCTCCCCTCCTTCCTCCCTTCTCCCTCCCCTCTCCTGCCTCCTCCCTCCCTCTTTCTTTCTCTCTCTCTCTCTCTCTCCCCTCTCTCTCTCTTTCTCTACCTCTCTCATATGTCTTTCTCTTTCTCCCTCTCTCTCTGCCTACAATCAACCGCCCCCCTCTTCGCTCCTTCTCTCCTGGCGTTTTCCCTCTTCCTTCGTCCCTCCCCCTCCCTGCCTCCCACTCTCCCTCGTTCTCCCCTTCCTCTTTTTGCAAGGCCCACACCACTTCCAATGGCGGGGACATGTACGCCCACGAAGGATTGTCCGCCCGTTCAGGTTTGCCCGCCTGTCTAAGCCCGACGCCGCCCCCCGCAAAGAGAAATAATCCCCCCAAAGGGGGTGTGTTCGAAGACAAAAAGGGCGGGCATCGAGGGTGTGGGGAACTCGTTTTGAATGACATGCGGGCAAGTAAGAGCGAACAGTCTTATAATGATTGTTGTTGTTGTTGTTGTTGTCGTTGTCGTTGTCGTTGTCGTTGTTGTTGTTGTTGTTTACTGTACAACTGAGATATTCAATTTCCTGGAACTCCCGAAGACCAAGAAGCTCACGGAAGAAATAGGGGGGGCCAAAAAAAGTAAAAAAAGAGAAAAAAGAAAGGACTACAGATAGTAGAAAAAGAATAATAGTAACGGAAGTTCGGAGGGTCCAGTCCGTGGTCACGGGTCAGTGCGAGAGTCTGGCCTCTCAGCCTTGTCCGATGGCGAGTTGTCTCGCAAGCGAGCGGTCATGCCGAACAACTCTCGGCCCATGCTGTCTCATTGCGTGCGTCAGTGCAGGGGGGGAGGCATACGCATCACTCACTGGAAGGGGGGCACAGGACTGGCCGAGCTGAACGGCATCCTCCTGCCCTGCTTGCCGCTCTGACCGCCAGGGGGTGGAAGACGCCGCGCGGGCGCACCGCTTCGGCAAGGTTGAATCAGGACCTTTCTAGAAGAAGAAAACAACGGCATGACCATTAACTTTTGGCGCTCCTCGAAGATTTCTTGGATCTGCGCTGTACCCCCCTTCCTGACGCGCTCAGCGCGCCAGGGGCGGCGCCGGAGGCGCCGCCGGGGGGGCCCAGCGCGGATCCAAGATATCCGGGCGGAGCGCCGAAAGTTTATGTTTTTGGCGTTTTTTCATCCTCGACTTTCGGCAGCCGAGCTGTATTCGGAAGGGGGAGTGCCCCTCGGCTCCTGTCGTTCACCCCGAGGCCTCGGATGCCGGCCTTGAGAGGCCCCGCCTCCCTCTGAGGGGGCAGCTGGATCCGGCTCTCCAGAGGGGAGGTGCGCCTTCTTCTTCTCCTCCTCCTCCTCCTCACTCGAAAGTGAGCCTGGTAACTCAACTAGCATCCGATTCCATGATAGACATCGGATGGCAAATAGCGTCCATCGCTCTGCTGTGATAGTACAGTATGAGGGGTGGACGGATAAGATAGGATAGGATCGATGTAATGATCTTTCCAGCACATAGCGAACACTCGCGGTGTCCGGGCAAATAGGGCGCGCGTGCCTTGAGCCAAAGGCAACGGCGCGCGCGAGCTATGCTCCCGATGCTGTAACATCTCCCAAAGACCTACCCTTAAAGTCGGGGGGGGAGGAGACGGAGAGCATAGTCGCACGCAAAGGTCGCGCGCACGACTGTTTGCAAAAAAGAAAACAGTGCGTACAGTCTGGCCTAACACCAGACTGCAAGGCGAGTTTCCTCGCAAAGTATTTCACGCAAGTACAAGACAGCCCCTTCAAACAATGAAGGGCCATCGGCTCAGTTAGAGGTAAGCCAAACAGGCCATACCTCACCAAGCAAATGTGTATTAAGGCAAAGAGCCTGAGTTGTACGAAGCCGGCTCATTGCCAGGCGCGAAATATAAGGCTCGTTTCCGAGCAACTAGAGGGGCGCCTTTATAATAGGCGCCCGTGCTGGCAAAGTGGACCGCGAGGGCAACAAGGACAGACTAAAATTGATTAGACTTAGGTTTGTCTCTGTCCTCGGGACCCCGAAATGGAACAAATTGCTTCGCGTCATACTTAAATGACTGAGTGCCTGACATCACTTCCAGAAGCAGCTCCCGATCGATGCTTCCCTTTGTATGCCCATCTGCGGTCATATCCCTAGTATCACACCATTGCACATTGTGTACTATACCTATATCCATGAGCTCACGTATCCAGCTGATATGTCCAAGCAGAGTCCGTTCTGTAGGTATCTTGAGATCCCTGCTTGATAAAGATTTGTAGACGGACTCGGCGTCTATGGTAAGAGAGACTTTGATAGCTAGGCCTCCAACTTCACGCATGTCTCGTAATTGTCGTGGAGTCAAAGCTCCTGCCTTAAGCTCGTGGAGAGTAATGAGCGTAGGGTAACACTCATCAAGGTTATGTGCGGCTGCAAGTGCCTCCGCAGCATAACTGGACCTCACCTGTAATCGGTGTGATTTGCATAGTCCGTCACAGAGGTGAACGACGGACTTGCCTTGAGGCGAGTTTCCTCGCCGTGGTACATTGGCCCCGCGTATGCCGTAGCCCTTGGTCTCGTCATCCTCCTCCCCGGTAAGCTTCCGATATCCCGAATCGCTATGGATGTCAACTTCATTCGTCGGCTTCATCCGAGGGAAGGTGATGCGTTTCGGGCTGCTGATCAGCTTTCGCGTCACAGCATTCAAACGTCTGACTTGCAGATTGGTGGGCTCTTGAATTTTCTGAAGAGAGACCACGTATACCATGGGCCAGATTTGGGTAAGAAGGGCATAGGCGAGGGCTCCTCGCAGGCTGACGAACATGTCGGTAATGAGTTTCGTGGCTTTGGCATCGGCCGCCGCTCCTGTAAGTTCTGGGTGTGTAATAGGACGTAGTTGTTTGATATACTCGTCCTGGTCCATGATCACATCCCCTTGATCATTCTTAGTGTAGCGAACGGCGCAGTTCGTATATGTGTGCTTGTTGAGCTTGCATTTGCCAAACACCTTTTCGACGCGCTGTACATAGTGGTCTATATTTTCTCTAGACCTGTCATGTTAATATCATCGACATGTTTTGCCGTCAGCAGGTCTTGGCTGAATTCAAATTCAGGATCGTAGCTGGTCGGTGTAAGTCCTATAGCTCGTGTGGTCGTACGAAGTTTGAGAGAGAACGCTCTTGGAGCGTCCTTTGTGCCCGTTCCTGGTTTGAGGCATCTAAGACAGTGTCGACTTTCGTCGTAGGATGAGAAGCCGGGTAATGTACGAAGTACCTGAGCACTTCCCGGTGGAAGAGTAAAGCAAACTATGCGAGTTTCCGCGCCGGTGGCATGGGCAAGTTCCTCATAGGTCAAACCCTTGAGGAACGCCTTATCGATATCCATGGATGCTAAGATCCACTCTGGATGGCATGCCGCTTCGCTTGCCAGGAGTCGTTGGGACTGCCTTCGGGCGGTTCCCGAGAATGTTTCCACATCAAAAGCCTCAGTATCCATAAATCCACGAAGGACCAGTCTGAGACGAATGGTTTTAACGTTCTCGGTACCCATCTTTACGAATTTCCACTTGTATACATACCTGGATGTCATGATGTTGGAAGCTTTGGATAAATCATACATCTCAAAGCATCGGTTATCAATCCAGATTTTGAGCTCAGTATACAAAGCTTCACTAACCTCCTTTGGATGTGCTGCCATGTCGGCTTTGGTCAGTAGATCATCTTCTTTGACAACCACAGCACGTTTAGCAGCAGAGGATACATATACTCTCATCGTTGCGACCATATCGGTATCGAGCTGTGCAAGTTGAGTCTGATCCAACACTATTTTTGACATTTCTGATGTAAAGCATAATTCAACGTAAGGACCATATTCATCACTGTCAAGAGAGTAGCTCTCGTCGGTTGTAGTTGAACAAAGAGAGACTAGACAGGACTCACGTGATTTCGGCTCGTCTCCGAGCATATCTGATGATCTAGTATCATCCTCGTTCACAAATGCTGAAACCAAAACACATTGGTCGGGCAACATAGTTGTTGGGACGCAATGAAGATAATCATCGGTAATCGTCGTAGGATGAAGGTCCATACGTAGCTCGTCGTACCACTCTTCCAGCATCATAGCTACGATATTGTGTTCCTCTCTCTCCGATTTCGCTCATAGATTGTCCGAACAAGGGCGAGCCCCTTCACTCGCGATGAAAAGAGAAAAAAAAAAAAGAAAGATTAAAAAGTAAAAAGAAAAAAAAAAAAAATGCAAAGAAAAAAAAAAAAAAAAAGAAAAAAAGAAAAAAAAAAAGAAGTAAAAAAAAAAGAAAAAAAAAACAAAAAAAGAGAAAAAATAGGAAACAAAAATGAAAAAAAAAAAACAAAACAAAGAGAAAGAGGAAAAAAAAAAAGAAAAAAAAAAAAAAAAAAAATAACAAAAAAAAAAAAGAAGAGGAAAAAAATAAAAAGAAAGCGTCTGGTGTGTCTGGAGAAGGCCTGTTTCCAGGCGACTCGTGTTCTCCAAACGTGTTGCTTGAATGCTGATATTTAACCAAATCGTCGTGAAATCCTAAGGAAGGGACACGTGAAGTCAAGCATTGAATAAGTCTGGAGTGAGTGCTACCAGTGATCTGAGAAATGTTTAAGCCGGTGCCCACGCATTCGTAATAGTGGAACGCCGGGCTGATGTCGTTGTCATAGTGGATCAGCGTAGACCCGGTGGCGTACTTTACTGCAGGTAGGCTTGACGCACTCTTAGCCAGTCGAACTGCTACTACATGTTCAACTCGGAAGTAATTTCGTACGAGATACTGTAGTGCTAAGTGTACGCGCGGGTGGAACTCGCTGTCGTCTGACAGATTAAGGTTTCCCTTGTAATCTGGGATATAACCGAAAACTTTGGCAGGTTTCCCTGCGCTGAGGTGTGCCACATAAGCAAGGACGGTTTGCATGGCCATATTATCCATGCCGAGTTCCCGTGTGAGGAGACATTCGATGTATAGTGTGTGACGAGCATCAGGATACATCACAATTACCTCACGAGATCCTGCCTTGACAACAATATGTCCTCTTTCAGGCACATGTCGGATCACCGGGAATGGGCCATTCCAGCCTCCATGGTCGCCCTTGGTGGCAGTAGGTCGGTGGTAGTCGACCAAATCCCCTGATGAGTAGAGGCGAGCACCATCAGGAGTCGTCTTAGCACTAAGAGCCCGATTTGTCTTGGCCACAGCAGCAGCCTGAGTTATAGCTTCTAGGCTGACTTCCCTTACACGACGTTCTCGTTCGTGTCCTGAAGTCTCGGGTCCCTTGGGAAAGTCAAGGGTATCGAGATCAGGGAGGAAAGAGGGCTGACGTCCTGTGTGTGCCTGATATGGCGATACTCCGTTGTAAAACGTAAACGCATTAGTAACGAAGATGCCTTCCGCCAATACTCTAGTGAATACAACAGGGATGTTGTGTCTATTCAGTTCTTCCTCAATCATGTGGAGGACGCCTCTGAGAATGCCGTTTCGTGACTCAATTGAAGTCGCGTGTTGGCCAGGTGCTCGGATGCGAAGTTCCGTGCCCTTATTGGCCATCATGGTTTTAGCGGCATCGTTATTCAGGGCGCCTTCTCCGTCTGAGTATAAAACTTTGAAGGGTCCGTGATAGGCAATCCAGCAGTAGTGGTAGGCGTCGATGATAATGTCACGTTCTCTGTCGGAAATTTCTAGGCCTGCTGCCGGGCGAATACAACGATCCATAATATGAAATATGGTCCGTTTCTTGTAGAACATGAGGTCCATTTCCCCTTCATCGAGCCAGTTACCAGGAAGGCTCACCGATGGTAGTGTTGAGTTTCCTGGACGTTCCCATGCTCTGCATTCCCGACAGGTGTCGCAAACTTCCTTGATCATGTTCAGTCGAACATTATCAAGCCCCACCTTTTCGAGGATTAGCCTCATCTTTGGCTCCTTCGCATGGTACCATCGCAGATGCAGTTTTCGGAGTTCCTTTTTCACAACATGGGGTTCGTGACTACGGAGACTCTGTAGACTGTGTTGGATGTCGAATCTCGTCCAGTCGGGTAGTCGTGGGGCCCCAGAGCCGGTGGAGGCAAGAGGGTTCCTTGTAGCTCTCCGTAGTTGGTCCCCTGTGTTGACTGCGTCTGGAGGTGGTGGTACGCCTTGTAGACGACCGCGGCGGGCCGCTACCTGTGGCGCTTCGCTAGAAGACGCAGAAGGCGTGTTTCCACGCTCGGGGGCGTCTCGTAGCATGTCGTAGCTGCTGGCACCAGATGTCGGATCGACGTTACCGAAGGATCGTGGTCGTGGTGGCCTGGCGTGTGCGCCTTGGCGGCCACCTGAAGCTGAAGCTTGGCCCTCACCAAGTTTAGGTAAGGGTTTCCACCAAGCTGACACGGTTTTGCCTTCGGGGTCGTGGTCGTCTGGAAGTTTAAATGGTTCAGCAAAACGACATTTACCAGGTTCGGTATCGAGGTGGTTCTTAACACCCTTGCTTCTCGTAAGATCCCTCTGACATGCTGGACATGGCCAATATACAGAGATGGAATCATGATATTTACACTGCGTAGGGTCTCTGTTATGGCTAGGACTGTCCTTTCGGACGTTGTCGATGCATGCCGGGCAAGTAGCCACCTTTGGGATGATACCATCACCGATGCGTCTCATACCTTCGCCTGGTTCGGCTTGATCGGGAAGGTCTGCAGGATAAGCATGTGCGGTACTTATAGGCGCGTTTCCGCGCGTGGTGTCAATGGCTTTCGCCAAATAGACGGCTTCCACGAAGGCAGACTGCAGTCGTCGAGTGTATTTTTGTGCCAGTGAAAGCTCTGTATTGCACGGTTGTGCGTGCACATGCTGACCGTTGCATTTGAGTCGCTCAAAGGGTTTAAGAATTGTCTCGTCGTTGCTGGTGATATTTGTCGGCTTCTTAATAAAGCCACCAGCCGTATCTTTGAGTCCCGTAGCACATTGATCAATGCGTACGGTTGTAATGTGTGGTCGGTTGGCAAGTTTCTTCCATGGGGAAATATCATCCACCCATGTTCCTGTAGGTTGTTCGCGTATAAACCACCTCCGAGCGTCATCTTGGGTTACAGCAATTTTACCACAATAAATTATGTGTGGTAAATCTTCTTTGCGGTGCTGTTCCCAAGTGTTGTGATTGACTTTGTAGTTGTAGTAGGATGGTGGTCCTGTGGTGCGGCAACTGGGTTGTAGTATGGCAACTCGTACGTAGCATATAGCGAAGTAACGGTCTATAACCCGCTGCACCGAGGGGTCTCCCAGGTCGACATATGTAGTCTTGTCTAGGTTGCCTCCTGAGGAGAGTCCCCTTGAGAAGGCAAGCTCTGAGATACCACCTTCACCGCCACAAAGCTCCAACATCACCACGCAGTTGTTATGGCCATAGCATAGTGTAGCAACTATGCTGTATATGTTAGCGTGTGTCGGGCATAGATGCGGGGGGGGTAAGGAACAGGTCATCGTCCTCATCGGAGCTTATCAGCTCAATAGGGACGTCAGTCAGTACTCCAGGTTGCCATAAGATCCTGTCCGAGTCCTGACAAGTCGTCGCCGCAATCATCGTTTCCGTCTTCAACGTGCTTTTTAATGCGGCGAGGCTTGATGCCTGCTTCCTTTTCGGCTTTGAGCCTTTCCTTCTGCTTTATACGCGATTCAGTGGGTAAAGCTTGCTCGATTTGTTCGTCGGTCTGTGTACTCATTGTCGCGGTGGAATGGGTACATGCGTCAATCGCCAGAGTCGGGAGGGGGAGAGAACAGTCATCTATGATGACGCGTCGATGTTTCTGTGGTGATTGAGTCGGCTCGTTTCCGAGCAAGACCGGTTCCTCGGGTTGCCAATACAACCGAGTACTGATGTTGGCAACCCCTGCAGGTAATGGTGCATGCCAATCATATCCTGTTGGTTGATTGGTAACTGAGATATCCTGAATAACCGCATTGGTATCCAGGTTGATTGTTACACGTCGGATGACTTCAGACCATTTTGGTCCTCCCTTATTAGTCGTCACGTAGTGACGGGTGTTATGGTCAGTACGTGTATACGTATTTAAGTATACGGGCACGTTTCCGTGCGTGGTGGTGCTCCCCAGGATGTTGTCGTTCAAGTGACGGATGAGTGTAGTGCGTGTCTGAGTTCGCCATTCAGCATGCCGTACTGTATGGCCGTACCAATCCAACACATGTTGTGGCATTGCCTGCTTACAGGTACATGCCCACAGCTTCGAGCTAATCGGTATTGATGATGCTACCTGCATATAAGTACCGCTTGGTGTACTGTCTTGCATATTGAACCGAATACCGAAATGACACAAACGCATCCGTATTACTGACAACTTTAGATCTTCCAGGGTATCACGTACTGGAGATAACTTCCAAACATATCCTGGGGGACCAAATATTATGATCTTCGTACGGAGTTTCTTGGCTTTTATCAACAGGTTCTGGATACGTGACCAATGTGGGCCCGCTCTCTTTCCTGGAGTTCTTACGTACCAGTCACCCGGAGTACTGATCCATATGAGAGTGTAATCTCCACTGATCACCGCACCTAGATAGTTTGTGCCCACGCTTGTCATAAGTTCGTTGTGAGAAATACGATCGCAAATATAACCTCGTGTGCGAAGGTCGGCACATGCCTCCCTCGTGTCTTCAATGACAAAAGCCCTCTTACTAAGGCAGGTTACCCCGCTGTCCTTGTTACCCCCCGGCTTTTCAGCCAACAGGCAAGACGACGAGGGGGCGACGTCGCCCTGCCATCTTCAAGATGAAGAAGATGTGCCTACAATATCTGCCATCATCTGGGCTTCCCTCAGATGCTGGAGCTCAGCACTGCAGCGCGCCGTGGCCTCAGAGGCGGATTGCTCCGCAAATGCTGTCAGCATCGATGGATTATCCATCAGCTGTTTCAGCACGCCTTTGGACCTAGCGTCGCTGACCGTATGCAATTCACGATTAGTGTATCCCATCACTATTTTACGGCGGGACTGTACAGCGTCCATGGGTACACTACCACCATGCAGGGCCAGTGTCCTGGCAACAAAACAATCGAACGTCTCGAGATCGTCGATGTTTTCGCCTCGCATGGTGGCCTTGGCGAGCGTCTCCATCAACCCCTGGGGCAGGTTTCCCTGCAATTGCTTGCGCTCCTGCGCCGGGGTCGGCTCGCCTGTCAGCACTGTCTGGAAGGACGTGCTGCTTGAGCTCGAGGCGGGTTGCCCCGCAGCTCCAAAACAATCACACCTGATCGACAGATGCCCTGATGGCAACTTCGTCGTCGGCATGATCTTGGAGCCCTCAGGGAGCTCCATTTTGACCTGCCCCTTACCAGGGAATATCAGCTTCTCCTGGCCTCGTTCAAGCACGATGATCGTGCGTTTATCTTGCGTACTATCGAGGCCTAGGATGGCTGGCAGGTCCTTGCCACAGCCTGACACAATGTTCGTCTTGTATGAATCGAGCTGGGCCGACCCCTGGTACTCGCAGGCAATACTGAATGTGCCTACGGTATCCGCTGGGGCCGACCCTTCTCCCACTCCGTTGATATTCAAACGAGAGCGGGGCTCGAACGTACAAGTACGGCCATGTGCCTCGGCGGCCTGGACGAACTTACGGCTCGTGTTCTCGCCCATGATGTTGATCTTCGAGCCGACGTCGATGAGTATGGAATTTCCACCATCATCCAAGAACGTCTTACTCGGCTGCTTGATGTGCACAGTTTCTGAAGTGTCGGCTGTGTCGGTAGGCGGGTTTCCCCGCGGCACAGTCGTACTCCCTAGCGGGTTACCCCGCGTGACACTGGCATGCGACTCGCTTTCGGCCATGCGCGCCAGGTCGATGTACTGGAAGTACGACACGTGCTGGGCGTGATCGCCACGCTCCTCCCGCCAGTTGGCATACTCATCACGTATGCTCTTATACTGCTCGCGGGTCGTGCGCCTTATCAACGTCAAGTACGAGTGAAGGGCGATGTCTTGCAGCCCCTCGTTCGTGATGTGATCCCGGTACTGCAGCCACTCCTCGAACTCCTCGTTCGTCGCTGTGATGTTGACGGCCCTGGCTGCTGTTGCTGCTGTCGCCACTGAGGATTCTGATAGGTCTAGCGACGGACTATCAGTTTCAGGATTGTTGGCATCCAGCATAAATGTTGTGTGCGAATTATCCATCTGATTCTGGAAATGTCGTACACGCAATTCACTCAGCTGATCAGGGTCCAGTGCCATCTCAGCCCCGTCTCCACTCTGGGGAGACATCTGAGGAGTGCCATGCAGGTTTCCCTGCTGAGGCGCCGTCATCGGGATAAGCTGATCAAAGTATCCCGTCTCCATAGGCGGCCTTACCTCTTCTGGCAGGTGTCCCTGCTGTTGGGACTGGGCTGTCTGCATAACTATGGACTGACTGGGTACTGGATGGTGTGACTGGACTTGAGTGACTGGAAAGAATAAAAAACTGGCGTGTGGTAGCTGGGGACTGTGGGTGAACTGATGTGGATGGACTGGTGGGCTGGAAGGGACGCTGGCACTGGAGGCTGTCTGCATAACTAGCATCCTAGCCGTCATCTCCTCCACCATGCTCCTCAGCTCCCGCAACTCTCTCGCTGACTGCTCAGGAGTCTGACTAAAGGAGCCGGTCCATGGGAAGGATGACGCTATGATGCCAGGTGCTCGGCAGATAGCACATGGTGGCTGCTGGGGATCTCCCTCACGCTGGTTTGTAACGTGGCCCATCGCATTAGAATTCCAGCATCCCTCGTGGAACAAGTGATTGCACCTCAAGCGGTAAACACTGTCCCTGGGCTGAAATTCTTCGAGGCATACCGCACAGGTATCTTCCATCCCAGTAAAGACCTCTACGTCTGCTGCCCTGGGATATACCCGCCGCTGCCTCTCCAGTACCGTCTCGGAGGGCATGAAGGCTGATGGGGGAGTCCCCGTTAGATCCATCACCTCCGGCACTTCGACATTTGGCATGGAAGTGGTAGGAGCCACGGCGGGCGAGTTACCTCGCAAAGGTGAGCCCCTGTTTCTCACCACATCAAGTGCAGCTGCGCGTGACTGATCCCGTACACTTTGCACCGCCTGCCTTCTCCTGAAGCATGCCTGCTGAGTGTGGTGAGTCTGCCTGATGTAGTCAGGCACGCTCCTACTGCCAGACGATATTGAATGGGCAGTGGGCTGGACAGCCACCTCTGGTGATGTCGGTGAAGGCATGAAGGCCATGCGCGGGTACATGGAATGGTCACTGCAGCGCACATTAGTGAGGCTATGCATCTGATCCGCCAATTCGCGAACAAATTTGTTCGGAACCCTTGACCCATCAGGGTATAATGGCGGGTTCATCTGCGCTGGTGGTGGCCTCTGGCCCTGAGACATGCTCGGATGGGCATTGAACGCCGGGATAAAGGCTCGTTGCCGAGCAGGATCCCGCGGGTTGGGACCCTCAGGTTCCCAGGACCAGGCTGGCCTCCACCTCTGCCCACTTGGGTGAGGCAGATTATGGCTCTGCACCTGCTGCACCGCGGCCGCCACTCTTGAGCGATAGTCGTCAGGTACACCCGCCCTGTGGTGGCTTGGTGTGCCAGGCAGGTTTCCCTGCTGACACGTTGGCGTGCCGGGCGGCATCATGTTGAGGAGGGCTGTGCTGTGTTCAGCCCTAGCCGCAGCTATCCTCTCCATGAGAGTGCCGTTTGTGGCAGGGCGGACAGGTGTCCCGAATGGGGATTGTGCCGGTGGTGTGCCCAATGGAGTCATGACCCTTGGAGTGTGCATGCTCTGAGTAGGGCTTCCATGCATTGGCTCAAACCGAGCAGGTCCGCTTGTAGGCAGGTTTCCCTGCATGGCCTGACGATTTCTCGTCGCCATAGCGGACATTGCCCCCTGGCCTGCGGCCCAGGGGTCCTGCTGGTATAACCTGTCCGCCAGCTGTTCTACCTGGTCAGGGTTCAGCGCGGCTGCGATCTGATCCAGGTCCGAGGTACTGATGGCCTGCCAAGACACGGCGCTAGGCCCTTGGCTTGGGGCACGGCTTGGAGCCGCGCTCCCGGCCTCACTCTCGGTGATCATGAAGATCCGATGGATCTCAGGCTGGTTTCCCAGCTTGGTAGGGCTATAGTGGTCCCCAACTTCCCTGTGGAGGTAAACCATAGGGGGGTCAACGCCCTCTTGGTCTCGGGACCACTGGTATTTAACGCTAGCAGTGCCAACGTCAGCCCACCTGTCAGGAGCAGACATCATTGCGACAGAGACTTGCGCATGGCGGTTCCCCAGATACTCTGGATTACGCCAGTGCCTTCCCGTGGACAGGTCCTCTACATGAGAGATGTAATACGGTTCAATGATACCGTTATTTCCCTCGGACAAGAGGACTCCGTTATCGGACCAACAGAACCTCATACCATCTTGTATGGCCTTACGCCAATCTACGAAGATGATGATGTCTGAGTCTGGGTCCCACCCACTGTTCACGGCGCGGCGGCGAACTGTCGGCACGAAATGAATGTGCGACCGGCCTGTCCATCTTTTCTTCGTGTTATGCTCAGGTCTACAGGACAGGCCGTGCCACATAATACCTTCGAAGGCGTGCCATCGAGTGCCATGCATGGCCACTTCGGGGTATGGGGCCGGTCTCCCGGCAGGTTGGTCGCACAGCACAATGTAGCTGTACAGCGACCGTGGAGCTTTCAATGTCCATGAATGCCCCTGAGAGGCGCGGATGAAGATAGCGGGCTCGCCAGAGTCCCGCATCAACACCTTGAACTGTAGGCGCTGTTTTTCTTCTCCGTCTGGTTCGCGGACATGAACAACCTCCATCATGATGGCTGCTAGTTGGTCAACCGAGCGCCCATATAGCTGCTCGTTGATGACTTTGGCCTCGTCATATTTTGGATTATACCCAGCGTGTTTTGATTGACCTGTGTTCCACGGATAATGGTTCACGAGCTCCACGAGGTTAACCCAACCATCATGATCATCGAAAGATTCCAGGCCCAACACAGGATTGTGTGGTCTGTCTGGCGCATGTCTGCATATCCTGCTGAGAGCTTTACTCAGCTGTTTGAGAATGTCATTTGATGTGGGAAGGATTCCAGCTTTCCTGCATTCCTTCATGAATGTCTCATCCACCGAGCGTATCGGTGGGATCTTCCGAAGCGCAAGTCTATCCCTGATCACATTCGGAGTCCCACTAGAGAAGGACGTGTCACCTGGGTGGTGCAGCTGATCCACTGGCGGGTTTCCCCGCATACGAGCCTCTGTCGCTGCAGAGGCTGCGGCTCCTGAAGAGGATGAAGCTGCGGCGGCAGCGCCTGGCGGGTTTCCCCGCGGTGATGCGCGACTGGCGCTGCCCCTGATCTTCGGCGCCCAGGTACCCCTCGACATAGCACCTTCATCGGACTTCCTGGAACGGGCCGCCACAGGCGAAGCTGGCGCAGGGGCATACCCACTGCGCTCGAAAGCTGCCGCCCTTTTCGCAATGGAGCTGCTGCGACTAGGCGGGCGTCTTCGTTCCTCCACAGGGTCCTGAGGTTGCTGCTTGGGCTCAGACGCTTGTGTAGGAGTGGCGCCAATCGGCGGCCTCGGAGTTTCAGTTCGAGGCGCCTCCATCTGCACGTCCGGCCCAGGGTCCTGAGAGCTCACCTTCGGTTTCGGCCCCGAGGACGGCTTAGGTGTCGGGGGTTCACTCTTAGCCTTCGAAGTTAGTGGGAGTGGGGGCTTCGTAGCCCCCTTCATGTAAATCTTGCTGGAATCCTCCAACATCTTGCGAGTTGCCTCGCGAGTGCGTTCTTCTGCTGTCCGCGTACGCTCCTCGTCCTCCGCCACGCGTTGAGCCTTTTTCTCATCCTTGATTGTCGGTTCTGGTTGTTGGGACTGGCTAGAAATGCCAGGCGAGTTTCCTCGCATACTAGGAAGACTAAAGAGCGCGTCTTTCTCTTCCTGGGTCGTGGCTACCAGTCCCGTTGGAACCGGAGTAGGCTTCTCTTCTTCTTTCAGATCCAAGTGGCTCAAGATCCCGGGACGACGATTCACTGCGGCGATCTCGTCTGGTGTCATCGGGATAAGTAGCGGATGACCATCTTTGTGAGGGGTTTTGCCCCGGTTGGGGCTCAGGCCTTCGTTGTTGCCAACGGGGCATCCTGGCCTGTGGTTCTGGAACGGCTCGGAACAAGGTCCGCAAGCTGCGTGAGGCCTATACTGCT
>CAUYUJ010015451.1:176049-251049 GCA_963575745.1 Prorocentrum cordatum
GTGTGTGCGTGTGTGTGTGTGTGTGTGTGTGTGTGTGTCCGCGCTTGCGCGTGCGTGTGCGTGTGCGTGTGTGTGCGTGCGTGTGCGTGTGCGTGTGTGCGTGTGTGCGTGTGTGTGTGCGTGTGTGTGTGTGTGCGTGTGTGTGCGCGAGTATCTCATCGTTGAACTCTTCGGCGTCCGCACGTGTGTGCAGCCATGCGCTGTGCATCCAATGGCCTCCGGATGCTCGGCCTGTCGGGCCTCGGATCCTCCGAGGCCGCTCGAAACGGGGCCCCGGAGGCCTGCCCGCGAGGGCCCCCGACGCCCCGAGGGGGATCCCGAGAGGCCTCCGGCGAGGGGGGGGGGTGACTCGGAGGGGCCCCGGCAGGGCCCTCTGCCCCGAGAGCCGTCCAAGCCCCAGGGCCGCCAGGAGGCCCCCCCAAGCAGTTCCAATGCCCCCCCCCCCTGGGGTGCCCCAGCGCGCGGGTCCTCCTCCTCCTCCTCCTCCTCCTCCTCCTCCTCCTTCTCCTCTTCTTCCTCCTCCTCCTCCTCCTCCTCCCATCGTGCTCCTCCTGATGATCCTCCTTTCCATCCCCCCCTCATCACCGGGGGCCCAGTGTCAGACCCTATTCGGAGGGATGCCAGCCCATCCCCTGACAGTAGGCGTGACGCCACAAACCGGGGGACATTTCCGTTGCATCTCTGGTTGTGTAAATTTTGACGTGCCACTCCGCTTGCTAATCAGTGTGACTGGTGCACCGAGCCAATAATACTGACAAGTGGGCAGGAATTGTCTGCCCCCGTGCCGCCATACGCTTTGTCAACAACATTTCAAAATATCGGTCTGGACGGTCCGAACGTCTTCCTACCTCTCCAGGACGTTCTGGTGTGCGGTGCGGGAGGCATCGCATATCATGTCGTATCATATCATAACCTTGCTGAGGTTCTAAGCCACACTGCGTCGATCGAAAGAGACACGAATCGTCTCATCTTGGACGCTGTAGCTTGCACTGCGGTGCGCCTTTCAACTTCTCCAGGAGATCATCGTCCCCTCACCTCCCAAGAATGTGTTGCAGTGCAACTACGCGCCACTCTGGCTTGAGACACATCGGTCAAAGGAAGCACATCCTGTGCCCCTCCCGGTGAGGGAAACGGTCCAAGTCTCAGCGGCAACGCGAGCTTTTCCGCTCACTCGCCACCTCAACAGACACGCTCCTACTCGCCCTCCTCCCCCTCCCCCTCCCCCTCCCCCTCCCCCTCCTCCTCCTCCTCCTCCTCCTCCTCCTCCTCCTCCTCCTCCTCCTCCTCCTCCTCCTCCGCCTGAAGCTCCGTCTCCATCCACCACAACGCAACTGTTCCCCGCTGCGCTTGGCCCGCCCGCTGCGCTGATGCGCGCGAGGTGCCGAGCGTGCGGTGATCACCTGATCGGCCCCTCGGTCATGCGCACGACCTGCGGAACGGGGGTGGGCGCGCACTGCACGGCCCCCTGGCAAGACCATGCGGTGTGCCACGCCTGCTGCGCCGACTGAGACCTCGTCTTCGCGCAACGGTAGGCGGTGTGGGGCGGACATCTGGCCGCGACCGTGAGGACCGCAGCGACCTCTGACCAACTGGTCGGCCACGCCCTCGGCGCCACCACCTTGACGGCAGCTGCAGGAGTGCGGTGGCTTGCCCTAGGCGCGGCCGCAAGCGTGAGGCAGACTTGCAGTGCAACCGCGATGATGCACCGGGCCCAGCATCCAAGGCGCTGGAGCCGGGCCGGCCCCGACAGGCCAGGCTGAGCAGCGCGAGGGCATGACGGGCTCGATCTTGGTGGAGCTTCGCGACCTCCGCCTCCAGGTCGACAGCCTCGGTCGGCGGAACGCCGAGCTCGAGGCGGAGCGGGCCGCCGAACGCGCCACGGCAACTTCTCCATCCGCGGGGTGCCTCACCCCGAGCGCCGGTGACCCCTTTGAGGTGTCGGCGCCTGAGTCTCCTGGCTCAGAGGAGCCGCCGACGGCCACGGCAAGAGGAGATCGAAGTGCACAAGATGATTGTGCACATGTTGATGAGGATGCTCCTCGCTGGCGATGGACTGATCACCCAGGTGTCGCCGACCGTTGAGCCCCTCAGTGGCGGGAATCAGCAGGTGGATATCTTGGCGGAATTCTTCGGCGTGCAGGCGATGGCCTGCAGCGACTGCGCGACTTCGGCTACGACCCCGCCCCCGGCGATTTCGGCGCCTGCGGCTGCGACCTCGGCGTCGAACGCTCCACAGCAGCAGCCGCCTGTTGGTTCTCCCGATGGTGTTGGGGCCGCTGCGCAGCCACCTGCCTCTGAGGTGCTGGCGGTCGAGGGCCCGCAGGCGTGGGCCGCCGTCTCGGCGGCAGGACCCTCAAGCACGCAGCTGCTGCCGCAACTGCTTATGCCAATCTGGCGGGGAACCGCTTCCTGGAGCAGGAGGTAAAGGATTTCGTGAAGCTGGGGGCGGCGGAGGAGGATTTCCCGAAGCTGGAGGCGGCGGGAGTGGAGGCTTCTCGAGTGGAAGCGGCAGAGGTCCAAGGTGATCAAGGAGGCGCAAGAAGATGACAAGTGTAGTGTGTGGAAAGCGTCAGCTAAAAACCCTCGGATGAGCAGGTCCTCGCGCAGAGCGTGGAGATGTAATCTGTGCATGTGGCGCTGGCGATTGCAGTGGAATGCCGATGACAGCTCTTGGCATTGGACGCCAACACGGCGTTTTTCAACGCCCCGCCGCCGAAAGAGAGCGGCCGCGTGGTGGTGCGGCCACCCGCCCTCATGGTCCACCACGGGCTGGTGCTGGCGGACGAGCTGTGAATAGCCAACAAGGGCATCTACGGCCTCAGGGTGGCGCCGCGGAGCCGGGGCCTGCAGCGGACTCCGACCTGCGCGGCATGTGCGTGCAGTTCGGAGGCCGTCAGTGCAAGCTGGTCCAGAGCCACTGCGACGCTTCGGCATGGATGGTCACGCACAGGGTGAAGCCCAAGCTCGAGGCGGACAGGGAGCTGCTCGGCCTGGCGGTGGCGTCTGGTGATAGTCCGTCGGCGTCATCGACGTCGTGGAGGCAACACGGCATACGTTTTGGGCGTGCAGCTCGCAAGTGCGCATCGGCTTCGACGCGCTCGGAAAGCTCATTTGCTTGAGCTCGGAGGTAAAGGCGCATCGGGATCATTTCGCGGTGCACAAGGGCTAGTACGTCGACGACATGCTGGCCAAGTGGGGTCTTCAGGGCGGCAACGCTTGCAGCACCATCGCCATCGAGCCAGTGCCTGATCGCAGCGATCACGATGGCGAGCCTGACCTGGCGGAGGTCAAGATGGCCCCCAAACATGGGCGATGGATTGCTGTGGGTGTCGACCCGCAGCCGACACGACGTCGCTTTTGCAGTGTCGCGTCTCAGTTCGCACGCCTGCAGTGCTCCCACCTGGGCAAGCGCATTCTGCGCTACGTGCTTCGGACGCGGCTCTTCAGCCTGATTTTGCGTCCATCTTCTGGCAGTCTGGCGCAGAACGTGCCGGCAGGCCGTTTGAGCTGAAGCTGCTAGGCCACTTGAGCAGCTTATGCAGACGCCAGTTTCGAGGCGGACACTTCGCAATCTGGAGGGGCGGATTGGCGCAGCCAGTAGCTGTTGGAGATGCTGTCGGGGATGCTGTCGGGGATGCTGTTGGAGAGGCTGTTGGAGATGCTGTCGGGGATGCCGTTGGAGATGCTGTTGGGAATGCCGTTGGGGATGCCGTTGGGGATGCTGTTGGAGAGGCTGTTGGAGATGCCGTTGGGGATGCCGTTGGAGAGGCTGTTGGAGATGCTGTTGGGAACGATGTTGGAGATGCTGTTGGAGATGCTGTTGGGGATGCCATTGGGGATGCTGTTGGAGAGGCTGTTGGAGATGCCGTTGGGGATGCTGTTGGAGAGGCTGTTGGAGATGCTGTTGGGAATGATGTTGGAGATTCTGTTGGAGATGCTGTTGGAGGTGTCGGAGGTGCTGTCGGGGATCCTGTCGGAGATGCTGTTGGAGATGCTGTTGGGGATGCTGTCGGGACTGGTGGAGTTGTTGGAGATGGCGTTGGCGTGGGCGTCGGTGCGGGTGTGACTGGGGTGAAACCGGTGAAGAGGGAGTCTGCAGCTATGATGTGCTCGGACATATTGAAATTGACCAGGTTCGGGAAGACAGAGCTCAACCGACCAACGCTGCCCCGCGACGACGGCTGTGCGCTCAACCACTGCGCGATCGGGACCATGACACTCTCCCATGGGTACTGTGGGATCATTCTCCCTCGTCCCAAATCCTGGGCATTGTCCTCCAACAGAGACTCGGGGTACCGGTTGAAAATGCGTCCGCCGTTGATGCCACCGCCCATCACGAAATGGTTTCCCGCCCAACCGTGGTCGGTGCCCATGCCGTTCGTGGTTAGCGTGCGCCCGAAGTCGGAGGCGGTCACCAGCACTACGGAATCAAAGATGTTCTGTCCCCGCATTTCGTTCACAAAATCCTCCAGGGCAGAGTTGAGATAAGCAAACTTATCCTCGAGCGTCATGTCCAAGTCTGTGTGCGTGTCGAAGCCGTACATTTCGACAAAGAACAGGTCCCGCTCTGCCTGTCGAGCTGTCCTCGTCGCAATGAGCCGGGCGACTTGGCGCAGCGACCTGCCTATATCCGTGGCGGTGCTGAACGCGTACCCAGTCGCGAGCTCCGTCGCCTCGAGAAAGGTCCCAATGTTCTCGCTGGACTGTACGTGTCTGCCGAACTGGCGCGCGTACTCCTCGCAGTATGCATTGCCGTACTGGAGGTTGGTGATGTTCTCTATGAGCGCCTGCAGCCCCTGGTTGTACTGGTAACCGAGCAAGCGCACGGCGCCGTTCCTTCTGGGGGTCCCACAACAATGCGCCCCACCGGTGCAGTGGCCAGACTGTCTGGTGAGTCAGCGGGGATTCGGAGTGAGCGGGCCGTCTGGGGACTTGCGCCCTTCTCTGAGGATGTCTCGAGCGCATGAGGCCCTCAACATTCTCCCAAAGCCGTCCGGTGCCACGTCGGCCTCTGGAGCAGGTGCGGGGCGCGCCCCCAGGCCGCAGACGCTCGGGGCCGTGTGGCGGAGTCGGCAAATGAACCCTGGAATCTTCCAAGGCGAAGCCAGGACTTCAGGAAGAGGCCCCCCCCCCCCTCTCCTCCTCCTCCTCCTCCTCCTCCTCCTCCTCCTCCTCCTCCTCTTCCTCCTCTTCCTCCTCCTCCTCCTTGTCCTCCGCCACCACGAACCCCCCCGAACCCCAACGAGTCCAATAGGCCTTCAAGCAAGCTCCAAGGGCGCCCCCACAACGGCCCCAGAATACCCAGACGTTGATGTATCAAACCGCCGGTTGGTATAGCACCTCCCGGGCCTTCTCAGGGCCCTCGGGAAAGAACCAATAAGGCCCAAGAGGGCCCAAATAGGGCCTGCCGTGAGCCTCACGACGAGCCGAAGAGGAGCCATAAGGTACTATATCTCTTGGTCATCAGCAGTTGGTTCAGGGCCTCCTGGGCCCTCCTAAGGCTCTCGGAACGGAGCCAGAAGAGCCCCACAATAACTCCAGGATGGCCCCGGGAGGGTCTCCAGAGAGCCTCCAGAGAACCCAAGAGGGGCTAGGAGGTGCTGTACTTAGTTCGCGGCTCGATATAGGGCTTCCTCCGTCGAAGCCCAGTCCATAGCGACAGCTTTGAAACCAGAACTCGTGACTCAAGGACAGTCGGATAGATTCTGGCTGCCCTGCAACGCTATGTGTCGGCGAGGCGCAGCTGCTGGGGAGGCCCTGGTGCGAGAAAGACCTCGACAAACCAGCGAGGGCATCGGAACTGCGCCTAGGGCGACGACGACGAGAATTGGCCGAGGCTACAAGACATTTCTGCTGGCGTCCCCTTGCCCCGTCCAGGGCCCCCGCACTAATCGTCGTCGTCCTCCTCTCACGAAAACGCCGAAAGTGGTCGCCAACGCGGAAACCAGACAAGCTCGGGTACTGGGGACCGAGTGAGCAAAGCACAAGGGGAGCTTCAGGTGAGCGGAACGGCTCCTCAAACATGCCCCCTGGAGACAATGAGGAATCTAAAAAGAGTCTGACGCCACGGTTGTATTAAACAGTCTTGTTTGGATCCCGCCCAGAACACAGCACTGGAGCCCGCCTGGACCCCGCCAGAATGTACCCCGTAGATCCAAGCAAGTCCCAATAGAACCCGAAGAGCACCGCTGAGAGGCCTCAAAGAGACTGTCCACTGTGCCCGCAGAAAGAAACCCGTCAGAAACCCGAAGATATCACCCACGCCCATGAAATTCCAAATTAAAACCCCAGAATGCACCCACCCCCAGAGTCCATTCCTGGTTTGACAACCATTTCTGGTTTGCCCCTGGATTTCCGGTTGGGCTTGAATTCACGCCTTAAATGAAGACTTCCCGGCTCTGCGTCTGAGAGAGTCCAAATTTGGGCCCGTCCGATTCCCGGTTTGGGGGCGCTTCCACGGTTGAATTCTCCACCGTGCGGCAAGGCCACAGGACGCCCAATACACTGCCACCCTGGCCAGAAACTGGCCGTCTGGTGAGGGCCCCCAGGCTTTCGAGGTCATCAGGCGGCCCGTGAACAGACGGTCTTGCATTTGACCCCTGCGTGCCTGGCGTCGATGACCTCCACGCCAGTGCTCTGCCCCACCGACCACGTGGACGAGCCCGCCAGCGAGAACGAGGTCGTGACGAAATTGTCGGCGGCCAGGGCGTCGGCCAGGCGCCCGCCGAAGCCCTTCGGGGACGTGCCCTGCACCTGGCACTTCAGCGTCTTCCCGCCGTTCTGCTGGTCGATGTGCGAGAACAGCCCCGCGCACTTGGGCGCGGTGTTGTACTCCGCCTTGTCGGGTGCCCGCAGGAGTGCCCGTGGACCGAGGTGCCCCAAGCTTGTCCCGCCCGCCTTCGGGGGCTCCGGAGGAGGAGGGGGAGCGGGAGGAGGAGGAGGAGGAGGAGGAGGAGGAGGAGGAGGAGGAGGAGGAGGAGGAGGAGGAGGAGGAGGAGGAGGAGGAAAAGGAGGAGGAGGAGGAAAAGGAGGAGCAGAAGGAGAAGGAGGAGGAGGAGGAGGAGGCGGAGCTTGAGGAGGAGGAGGAGGAGGAGGAGGAGGAGGAGGAGGAGGAGGAGGAGGAGGAGGAGGGAGGGAAGAGGGAGGAGGGAGGAGGAGGAGTGGCCCCTCGGGGCCTCGTGGGGGGTGGCGGTGGGGGGCCGACCGGGGCCTTCCTGGACAAACGCCCGGGGGGTCGCCTCTAGCCAAAAGCGCCCTCTGCTGACGCCGGGCCTTCGTGATGGGCTGCACCAGGCCGCCGATGTTGCTCACGAAGGCCAGGTCCCCCTGCGCGTACAGGTCGCGGACGAAGGGGAGGGAGTGGTGGACGCCGAATGTGCTGCAATTCTGGTTGTCCACCGAGATCTCGTGCAGCTTGCTCAGGGGCAGCGCGACATTCCCACGGATGGTGACGTACTCCTGGTACAGGCCAGTGCAGGTGGGCACCATCAGGTTGAAGGAGTCCAGGCCCCCGTTGAAGAAGAGGAAGACCATGGCCTTGTAGGAGCTCTGCTCGTGGGGCGTCACCTCCGTCACCGTTGGTCGCGCGCCGATCACCTGCGGGTCGCCCTGGGTGTGGAACTCTGGCGACATGATCACGGCCTTCATGGCCGCCTTCAGCTGGTCTCTGTCCCAACGGGCGTTGAGTGCTATGTCGAAGGCGCTCGGATCGCTGATGCGCCCGCCGGTCAGCAGCAAGGAGACCTCGCTGAAAGACTGATGTGGATCGCTGCCGTCGCTGGACAAGGTGAAGTTGAACATGCCAAAGTAGCGGTTGCAAGTGGGCTCGCCCCCACCGATGCCAGCCGAACAATGGTTGACTGCGCCGGTGTCGACCATCGATATCATGCCGTTGAGCCAGCTGAGCGCGTACGGAGGCGTGAAAATCTCGAACTCGGGCGCGACCAGGCCTTCTGAGAGGCCTGCTGGCGTATACTCCACGCCGTAAAAGTTAAAGACGGAGGGCGCATGGTAGGGCCACTGCCCAATCAACTCTTGCAGGTCCTTGAGCAAGATCTGGCGCCCTTGGGAATCCACGTACTCCATGGCTCGCAGGAAGTGCACAATCTTGATCACGGGCTCGCGCAGCTTGCCCAGAGAGCTGCTCGACAGACCCCCTCTAGCCTCAGGGTGCAGCAAGATGGCCGCGAAGGTCGCCCCGAGGTCCCCGTACAAACCAGAGTATGTGACACCGTTGAACTCCCCAGTGCTGAAGGCCTGAGCGACGGCCAACACGTAGGCAGGCGTCGGATTGGACGTGACCATGCGCTGGATCAGCCGGTAGGACAGGAAGGGTGGCACGTTGGGGTGGCGGAAGAGGTGGTCCAGAAGGGCCTCCACCTCGGCCGAGGCCTCCTCTGCTTGCACCAGCTGGCCGGTGATCTCCTTGGCGAGCATGAACACGAGGGGGTTGCGGAAGCTGTACCCCGCCACCTCCACGATACTCTCCATGTTCTTGTAGAATGCCCCGTCGCACTCGAACAGCGTGCTCTCGTCCACGCTCCCACTTCCGCCAGCTGCGTACGCCTTCACCTCTCCGTCGCAGGGCGCCAGGCAGGTAGCGGAGGCCGCGGCCCACGCTCCGAAGGCGCCGATGCGCAGGCGGGCGGCCTCCCCCAGGAGCTCCGACCTGCTCGGGACTGCAGCGAAGATGGGCCGCGACTGCACGCTGATGGGGCAGATGCACCCGGAGGTGCTGTTGGTGCACTGGCTGGGGCAATTGCCCAGGGTGGGGAACCCGTCGGCCCAGTCCACGAGGATCCAATTCTGCTTCGTTTTGCTGTCGTACTGGGAGGCGACCCTCCCATCTTCCCGGACCTCCACATCGACAGTGCAGGTATTCGGGGTCCACACGTCAATGCTGTCCTGGCCGCAATCGCTGCCATTCGTGATCTGCTCGCAGACGTGCATGCCCAAGCTCTCGCACGCCGCGCTGGCAGTCTCGAACCGGACCTTCTCCTGGTTGTACCCGCACACATTCTCCGTCTGAATGAACCCGTCCGAGCAGTTGTCCCCAGAGTATCCGACGCCGTGCTCCCAGCAGCCCAGCTGGCAGAACTTGTTCTGCCGCCACCAGTCACCCTGGTTTGGACAACCCAAGCTAACTACCCACGACATCGTCCCCTGCAGATCCTCGCAGGAGTACCCTGCATCAATCGTATCCTGATGTAGGAAGTTGCTGCAGCCCCTGCAGCAGGTCGTCCCGGCGACCGCGGCGTTTGGGTTCGTGCACGTCTGCCTGAATGCTTGGTAGATGCTGCTGTGCTGGGAATAGCCGGGCCTGGTATCCATGCCAGGAGCAATGACCTGGCCATTGAAGAAGTAGAGGTGCACGCAGGTCGGCCGGACGAACTCGTAGTAGCCCCCTGGGACCTGGAATATGCGAGGGCTATTGACCTCGCACTCCTCGGCGTAGCAATCGATGGTGCTGTTCAGTACCACGTTGAGCTGGATTTCCGCCAGCGCCGCGTACAATGCAGAATTGGAGTTCAGTGCTAGCACTTCCGCTCCGACGTAGCTATACCCCACGAACCGATACCTCGCCCCCTGAAATAAGAAGGCTCGTGACGGGATGTCCGAGCACAGCGGGTAGCCATCGCCCAAGTAGCCGCCACTCAGGTCCGGCTTTGGATATACGTCGTGCCAATCCCCCATCATCTGCATCGGGTCCAGATAGTTCTGTGAGCTCAGGTAATGCTCAATGTTGGGGCGCAAGGCCTGCTGTGCGAAGCCTGTAAACACGCGTGCGAAACTCATGATGTTCTCGTTGCTGTACGTGGGTACGTCGCTCCCGTTCGCGTCGGTCTTTCTGGTGCCGTCCGGGTTGAGCTCCCACAAGCCAATCGTGAACAACTGCATGATCTCCCGGGCGTAGTTCTCGTCGGGATATGTTCCGTCGGAATCCAGGGACCTGCTGTTCGTGAAGGTCAGGAACTCGCCCATGATCGGGCTGTAGGTGACCTCTCTGAGGATGTCGCGGTAGTTGCCGAATGCGTTCCGCACGAAGATGTCGTAGTACGTCAACCAGGGCTCCGTCAGCTGCCAGAGGTCAAAGCTCTCCGTCACGCTGGTCACCACGACCTGCGAGAGCGCCCAGGCCGCCCGCTGACGCAGCTGGTCGTCCGCCTCCAGCGCGACGTTGGTCCACACCGCGGTCTTTGACTGTCCCTCTTGAAACGAAGAGTAGGGCATCTCGAAATCCAAGTCGGCGGTACGCGGAATCGTCTGGAAGTTGGTGATGAAGCCGAAGCGGTGCCCCAAGCTCGGATCGTTTGCCACCTCGCCGGGCGACCCGCACGACTCGTACCCCACAGCCCAGGAGGCCTGAAGCTTCAGGGGCAGGGCCTCGAAGCCGACGGTGTCACCCAGCCTCCCGAGGTATTCCAAGTACTGCTGCGCGTGCTGCCATCGGCCCATCGGGTGCCAGGACGGGAACTCGAGCTGGAAGCTGCCCGTGGCCCACCGCTGAATGGGCTCCGTGCCGCCCGGGTGCGCGTCGACCCACGTGGAGAAGTCGTAGACGTTGAGATGGTTCGAGTGTACGTGCGCAAAGTAGTCAGCGCCGCTGGCGACAACCGCACCCGCCGCCACGCCCTCACAGCTCACGTATACGTCGCGGAGAGAGCCCTCTTCCAGCGCGAGGGCCGAGGCCACAGCGGCGGCCTCGGTGGCGCCGATGGCCGTCAGGCTGCAGTCCTCCGAGCTGCAGTCGAGCAACCTCCACCGCGACTGCCTCCCGCAGGGCGACTCGGTGTCGATCAGGCCCGTGACCGCGTACACGTACCTCTCGGACCTGTTCAGGAAGACCTCGAAGGTCGCGGCCTCCAGGACGAAAGTCTCCGGGGGCTGGTCCCCCCCCTCCGCAGCGCCGCACGCCGTGCGCAGCTGGCAGCTGTCCTCGTTGAGGAAGGTCCTGGGCACGGGGCGGCAGGTGTTGAGCTCGCCGCCCGAGGGAGAGGCCAGGTCGTTCTGGAGCAGCTCCAGCCTGGGGTCAGAGAGGTAGTGCTGGCCGCTGTGGTACACGAACTCTCCCAGATCGCAGGGCTCCGCGCCGTGACTCTGCGCGAGCGTGATGACGCCGAGCCTCACCTCCTCGAAGGTCAGGTTCGCGTCCTGGTCGCTTGGGGAGCTGGAGAACCAGATCAGGGGATTGAGGAAAACGTGATCGGGTGCAGAAAAAGTGGGGCAAGAATTCGTGAGTCCAATCTTCACGGGCCCGCCCTGCTCCTCGTCGACGCTGCAGATGTAACCAGACAGCTCCAGACCAGGAAACCCTGGGGAGCAATCGTCTCCTGAGTAAGGGAGACCTGTATCAAAGCAAGTCTGCGCGCAAAGCCTGTTGGTGACGTAACTCGAAGTATCGCTACTCATGTCGCCGCACACATACCTGGCGTATGACAGTTGGCTGCAACTTGTCATCCCGTTGGGTGGGTCGTCCGTGCAATTGTCAGGGGCGGAAAGGCCGTTTCCAGAGTACGCTGGGTCGATGTCGCTCCGGTGCTCGTCGTCGACGTAGATCTTGTTGCCTGTGATGTGGATCCGCTTCCCCTGGTCCGCGACACTGAACGCGAAGGAATGCCAGCGTGAGCCCACCGCGCAACGCGAGCGTGGCGAGCCCATCGCGGAACCGTCCAGTATCCGACTGTTGACCCGCTTGCGGTAGTACTCGCGGTGGGACGTGGCAGGGGCCTGCAGCTGCGAGCTGATCCAAGACTCCAGCGTCGTCTGGCTCAGCTCCTCCAGGCTGCTGCGAGTGGGGCCGAAGGTGGCCTGGATGAGGAACTGTGCGTCGCTCTCGGAGCTGCGATTACTGTCGAAGCCAGTGGCCATTAATCCGCCACCGCTCCATGGGCACGGCGTGGAGTGCTCGCACGCCCCTTGGAGCCCCCAGCGTTGAGACTGGCACGTCCCAGCTTCCACAATGCCCCCCAAGATGGTCTCGTGGAGCGGTCTCGGAACCGTGTTTTGGGAGCGTGGGGGACGTCGTGCAAGCTCCCTGGGCCGACCCAAGATGTCGAACTTTTTGCCGCGCCGTGTGTGTGTACATACATATATATATATACACACGTGTATTATGTTTTAGTGTATTCTTATAAGTATGTATAACCTATTATATACACGTGTACATGTACCCTCGCACCGCCTTGATAGCGGTGCGATAGCGGTAAACAGGTGGGACGATGACGTGACGGTGATGCCCGGATGGGCCCTGTGCGCAAGGTGCCTGCCAGTCCCAGGAGCTTCATGCTCTAGGATGGCTGTGGGTGGGTTGTCCTGAAACGGCCGAGCGCCTGAACCCAAATGGCCACAGACGTCGGGCAAACAATAAGATACTACACTTTCGTGTTGGCACACGGGGGCGCATCCTCGCAGAACCCTTACAGCGGGGCGATTGCGGTCAAAAAAGGCGGGGGGGGAATGAGGCGACGGCGACGCCCCGTTACGGGTGGCGGTGCCGGGGTCCCTGTGCGAGGGTACCCGTCGATGGAACGGGGGGGGGGCATACAGGAGACCTTGAGGTGAGAGGGGGATGCCAGGTCCCCCCCCAGACGCACGACACCGTCACCACTTCTCGCCGCTCGCACGCGCGCTCAGCTGCCGCGAGGCGCGGCCTCGAAGCCCCAACTTGTCCTCCACAGTGGGGCCCTCTCCGCGGTGGAGGCCCCCGCCCCCGCCCGCGGCGAGAGGGCGGGGGCTCGAAAGTAATCATCCCGCAGGCGCGCTCCCTGCACGGGGGCCGCCGCCGAGCCCCGCCCGGGACGCGACCCAGGGCGAACGGTCGACGGCCCCGGAGCGGGGGGTGCGCTCCGAGCGGCCATGCGCTGCAGCTGCGGCCCGCGGTGCCGCGGCAGGCGCGGCCTCGTGGGCCGCCCGCCCGCGGGCTGCCGCCTCCTCGCCAGTGCCCCCTTCTGGATGATGGTCCCGTGGAGCACCTGGTGGGCCTTCGCCGCGTCGTCCACCCCGTGCCGCCTCGGCACTCCCAGTGCTGCGCAGGTCCCCCAAGGGCTCCGTCATGTCCTGCACCGTCGTGTCGCGGGGCGCGTCCGCATCCCGAGGCGCATCCACAGGTCCTTCCCGCCGTAGGACCGCGTGGCGGTCAACTCTCCGAATCGCGCGGGCGTGGCCCCGCCACGAAGGGCCGTGTGGAGCCACGCCGCTGCCTATCTCCAGTGCGCGGGTGCATTCGTGCGAAACTGCCCCGCGTCCTAGCCGTCGAACTTGATGGGCGTCGCGAGCTTCTGTCCTCTGCCCAGACTTCTGCCGATCTCCCCGCCCTAGCCTGACCTCCCACGCCAGGGGGTCCTTTTCCCGCTGGGCCTGCGGCGCTGGAAGGTCAAGCGCCTGCGGGTCCCAGGGGCGGTCTTTCCAGCGGGGCCGTCGCCGCCGCGCCTGGGCGCCCCCGTCTGGTCGCCACCTCGTTCGCGTGGGCGGCGCCGCGTCGCCCTGCGCCCCGGGCGCGAGCTGGACGCCGAGCTGTCTCGCCTCCGCGCGGCAACTGGCGTGGGTGATGCCATCGCAGCTGGGGCCGATGCCGCACGACTCAAGGCCGCCACGCGTCTTGGTCCTCCGTGCTGGGGAGCTGGAGCTGTCAGCAAGGATGCCTCCGATGATGGTTGTGAGCCTCTTGTGTCGCTCCGAACCGATCACCTCTGGGCTGTCTGTGTTTACGAGCTGCCCCGCGGGCCGCGCGCCGCTCGCTGGTTGAGACTTGTTCTTAGCGGGGTGCCGATCCGCGATGCCTGCGGCTCCAAGGCGTTGAGGATACTGCGATGCCGACGGAGTTGCCGTGTGTCCCATCCCGGATTTCGCCAGCTAGTCTGACCCGCTCCTACCCGCGGGCCTCGATGAGCCCCGGCGTAACTCAGGCGTCGGTGCTGTTCGAATATCGCCTGGTGCTCCTGAACCGCTCTTCAACCAGGTCCTCGAAGTCCTGATCATCTGCAGCTCGCGCGCCTGGATCCGTCGCGCGTCCTCTATTTAATCCCAGCCTGGCGTGACTGGCGCCCGCCTGCGGATGTCCCATGTCGCGCGGCACCAGCGCGTCCTCTTCGCGGGTAGGAGCACCTGCCAACACTGTCCGCATCGCCACGGCTGCTGATCCTCTGACGGCGGTGCCGTCGGTGGCCCAATGCAGAGGGGCGCCGCAACCTCTGGCGGCGGCGGGCTGGGCGATTGCTCTGGGGAGTGAAGCGTTGGCGTGGACGACGACGCCGTCTCCATCCGTGAGGCCCAAATGTCGTCCCCGTCCGCCTCCTCGTCCGGTGTCCCTCGCCCGCCGCTGGCCCCCCTCCTGGGCCTGCCTTCTCCTGGTTCCGTTCCCTGGGTGGGTTCGGCTGCGCCTCCTTCCACATCGCCGCTGGGTTAAAGGGTCGTCGTGCTGTCGCCCTCCATCGTCCGCGTCTCTTCGTTTCAGGGTGCCGCCGACGCCCCTCTTGGCCTTGGGCCGACGTGCCCTGGTCGGAGGAGGGTGCGAGTGAGGTGGCGGCCACTTGGGCGGGATGCTCCCAGGGCTGCGCGGCGGCCCGCCCTCGCTCGCGCGCCGGCGGGGCCCCCGTCCCGGAGGGTCGCGTGCAGCCCCGTCGCCGCCGGCGGCCGCCATCGCCTTGCCGCCGTTGCAGGACCTTGTCACCTTCGGCTGGGACAGCTGATGTGCTTGTTCTTCCAGGACCGGAGACGTCTGATTTTTGGCTGCGTAGCACCGAAGTAGCGCCCCTCAGCCACCTGGCCTCCCTCGGGCTTCCCTCTCGTCTTCGGAGAGGCTGGCCTCGTCGTCTGGTGGATGGTGGTGCCTGCCCGCCCGACCCCGCGCGGCTCCCGCATGCGTCGCCTCCCTCTGTCTGCGCTGAACCTGTCCAGCATGCGCGCCAGGGACGGGCCTGGCCTTTTCCTTTTCGGGCCTGCTTGCCTCTGTCCTTGCTCTCTCTCTCTCTCTCTCTCGCTCTCTCTCTCTCTCTCTCTCTCCCTCTCCCGTGGTGGCCCAGTGCATCCCTGCGCTTGCGTTTGAAGGTCAGCCAGAAGGCCTTCCTCATGCCCGTCGCCCACCTGTCCGAGCTGTCTGTGATCGGCTCGAAGCCGAGTGTCTCCTTGGCGTCCGCCTGCCGCCGATCCTCTAGCAACCTGGGCGCGCCCGTCCTCGCGTCTCTCGCGGGGTCCGCGGCGGCGTGCTGGCGAGCCGTCCCGCGCTCGCGGGCGCGCGGGAATCGCCGAGCACGAATTCCCGTAAGGCCTGCCGCGAGGCCTGCGTGTCTCGAGATTGGGGCGGCCTGCAAGGCGCATCCAGATGGACCGCGCCAGAGGCCAACGAGGCCTCGGCCCCCGAGCAGCAAGCGGCTGCGGATCGTGCGACGACCCCGCTGTCCCGACCGTGCGACGATCGGGCAGATGGAGGCATGCGCGGCCCCGAAGCCCTGCCCGCTTCCCATGGGGCCCATCCCCTCCGCGAGGGCACGCATCCCGCCGAGGGCCCCCTTCCGGGAGCCCCTTCCGCCCATGACGGAGCGGGGGGCGCGCGAGCGGGTCGGTGCCTTCGCGTTGGAAGGGTGTCCGCCGGTCGACAGGGTTTCGGGACTACCGCGTAGGCGCGCTGACAGGTTCGGGTGGAGGCCCCTTGCCGGGCTTGGGCGACGACCCTGCAGGCTCGACGATCGAACAAACGAAAGACGCGCATTGCGCGGTCCCGAAGCCCTGCCCGCCTCCACCAGGACCCATTCCTGCTGCGAGGGCGCGCCCCCCGTCAAGGGCCTTCCCCTCGCCGGCGGCGGAAGGGCAGGGCGTGCGAACGGGCGGGCGCCTTCGCGGTGGGAGGGTGTTCACAAATCGACCGGGGTTCGGAACTGCCCTGAAAGGGCCCTCCGGTCTCCCGCATGGCCAAATGACGAGGCGCGAGGGGCTTTTCAGCCGTGCGCGGCCCGCCTGCCCTAAGCCCAGCGTGGCGCGCGGCAATCGCAGCTCCCCACTTGCCCCAGGCCGCGCGGCGGCCGTCTCGCGCGCTCCCCCGCCGGCGAGGTCCCCGCCCTGGAGGGTCGCGTTGGGCCCCGCGTCGCGGATGCAAGCGCTTGCCTTTGCGCCGCCCGCGCCTCGAGGTCAGCTGGGGGCGCGGCGCGCCATTGCGTCGCGGTCGTCTGTTGCCCCGGGCGGCGCGCCGGCCATTCTCTCCGCGCGACGGCGGCGATCCCGGCCCGAAGGGTTGCGCGAAGCGCAGCCGCTGCCGGTGCCCGAGCGCCTCGTCGAGCCCGCCGAACCATCTCGATCAGAGCTTGCTGTGGCGCTCGATCGGGTTTTCCCTGGGCAGCCGCTGGCGCTCGAGCGCGCGCTCCTACGACCTCGCAGGCTGTCCCTTCTTCTTGCCCGTCGTTGCCTTCGGGCTGCCCGTGGAATTCGAGATGTCGAAGAACGTGGGCAGGCCGACGGGTGCCTCATCGCGGTCCGCCGAGTCCGGGATGGGACAGCTCGCGGGCGGGCTGAAGGCGCGGTATGTGCCCGTGAACTCGTCCTGGGAGCGGCGCGAGCCCCCGCAGTAACCGCGGGCGCTCAGCCCCCCCAGCTTGTCCGCGGTGATCCTCTCCTCGAGAACGTGGGCACGTGCTTGATGAGCTGCTTGTGGGCCCCCCTCGTTGTTGGCGTCGATGGCGTCCATGGCCGCGCCGAGCACTTCCTGCAACAGTCCGCCCAGGGAAATCTTGCCTCCCTGCATGGTGCAAATGGTGGGCGCCAGCTTGGCCGTCCTCAGCGCTGTCAGGGTGCCCTCCTGCTCTGGGTAGTCGTGGCCGAGATGGACCATCTCCGCCTGGTCGTCTGGACAGTGCTCCTGGGACTGCTCGATGCGCTCGACCCCCCGTCGCTAGCCGTGCCACCCTTCTCGGTGATGGGACGCGACGGGGAGATTATTGCGCGGAGCTCCAATGCGTCGGTGCCTCTCTCCGACCGCCTGCGACCGCAGTTTTTGCGCGCGCGCCTCCTGTGGCCGCCTCTTGTGATGGTGCCCCCTGGCGGGTCCGGTTGAGATTGCGCTGCGCGGCGCGCCCGCTCCTTCGGCTGGGCGGGGCCGTCTTGCAGTGCGGGCAAACGTGCGCTATGTGGTTGTCCCCGCCGAAGGCAATCGCGAAGTCTGCCGCAGCTCCCAAACGTTCATCCTTCAGGGTGGTCTCGTAGATCTGATCCAGGTCGACGGGCCGGACCGCTGGCCCACCCCTTTGCTTCGCGAGCTCCGTTTCCATGGCGAGCTCGATGGTCTTGGTCTGCATGCTCCTCAGGGTGAGCCACTCAGACTTAAAAGGCCGGAGGTGCCCGGCCTGGCCCAGTACTCCGCGTCGCTGGGCTACTTGTCCCCTGGCGCCTGAAGCGCGTGTAATGGTGCCGGCGCGAAGGGTCCGGAATCCGGTCAAAGAGCGTCCGCGGGAACTCGCCGCCCATGGCCTTGGCAACGTGCTGATGTGCGGCTTGATCTGAGGCTCTAAGATCATGGCGTCTCGCCGTCCTCATAGGCCTGGACGGAGGAAGAGATCACGCCGTAATCGTCCTGTCAATAATTGCACGCGGCCAGGTTGTGAGGGATGACGTGGCCGCTCGTGAACCTGGCCGTGCCGTCGGCCTCCCAGACCAACGCCCGCTTCGCCTTGGGCGTGGTCTTCGCGGCTGCGTGCCCCTCGCGGATGCCAATCCTCGTCGTCGGACACCGAGCTCGGCGAGGGGGGGGCCCTCGCCCGCTGGCCTGGCTCCTCTCTCGAAGGGTCGTATGGGGCGCTGCCACTGGCTCTCGCCCTCCCTCCGCGGCCTTCCCCCTGCGCGCTGGCATGGCGAGCGCCGGGGAGATGCTCTCCTCGTGCCCGCCGCGGCGCGGCGCCGAAGGCGCAGGCCCAGGGGTCAGCTTCAGCGCCCAACTGCTATTCTGAAACGGCCGATCGCCTGCGCCCAGATGGCCACAGAAGAGGATGCACTTTCGTGTTAGCACGCGGGGCGCGCGCGCAATTTTTGCACACTCGGCTCTCCGGGCTTCAGGTCGTCCAAGGGGGTCCAAGGGGCCTGGGAGAGCTGCTTAGGAGGGCCCTCGTGCCGCCAAGGTCTCTTGCCCGCAACTCAGGCGCGGTGGACAGATGGGCCGACGGCCACTAGACTCGCCGTCCCCTTTTGCTTGTAATGGGGTGCTTGGCCAATTTTCGAGCGCTGTGGCCCTTCCAAAGGTTTCCCACTTGGGGCCCAGCGTATTCCCCCGGCCGCCCGGACAAACGGGCCCCCGACGGCTTTCCTGCTCAAGATGGGCTCTACATGGCTGCTGCAACGCTCAGCATTGCTCGATATGGCCTTCCAGGCGGCCCCATGAAGGCCCAAGATGCTTCCAATGCGGCCCCTGCAAGCCTCGAGACGGCCCACGTGAGCTGGTCCAACAATTGTTGTTGCGATTCTCTCCCCTCGACGTCGGGTTCTGTTTCCTCGGCGAGTCTCCCAGCGAGACTGAAACAATTCCACGCAGGTAGTATCTCATGATCGTACCCTTCGTCCGTTGAGCCAATTTCGCTCCGCGAATCAGTCGAACTTTCCGCGCGCTGCAGCCGATGCTGGTCGCCGCCGAGCGTTTGGGCGACAATGTATTAAGGCCCACCGCAAGTTGACCTAGCGATGACGCGGTGGTAGGCGCGGCGATGGCAAACCGAGAGCAGCGAGGGGCAGTGAGGGAACTGCGGGCTACTCTTTCAGCCACTCCCACTGCTGCCGCCGCAGAGCGGGGCCATCGCGCACGAAACTGCGCGCGACCTCTCGCGAGCTGGCTGCGCGACGCTGAGAAGAGCTTGCGGGCCCAGGATTACCATTCGAAAAAATATGCCGGCCCAGGCCGCAGTCTAGTCTCATCCGCTCTGTCCAGATCGACGAGCTTCAGTGCGCTGGCGGCGGCCTTGCGCCTGCTGCGCCAACTTCCAGCGAACTTAGTGGCGCCAGAACTGCCCGTGGCATCGCGCGAAGCGTTGGGTCGACCCTCGGAGCGGCGCAGGGTCCGAAGTCGGCCCTCGAAGAAATCGAAGTCTTCGCGCGCGTCGTACTACGCGGCTCTACTCCCTGGCACGCAGCCGCAGATTCACGCGAGGCTGGACAGCAAGCCTCTACCCGTGCGCAAGGCAAATGCGGCATTGACCCGCAAGTCCAGGAAAGACCATGCCGCAAAAACGCTTCACTTTTGGCCGCGCATGCCGAGCTTAACGGCATTCGAAGCCACGGGGGCGAGTGGTGCCAGGTTGCCTGGGCCATTCAGTAGGGCGGGGGGCGGTGAGCAGGGATCCGTCGTCTGGCCCGTTGTCCGACAAGGCCTGTCAAGGCGCTGGCGTCGCGGTTGCAAGGTGCATGCAGAAGAGCCTGCCTCGGGCGGGCTGTGCTGGATCCCTGTCGCGCGACGCCCCTGCAGCCGTCGAGACCGGTCGGGGCTGCAGCCTTTTCGGCTGCGAAGATGCCGTGGCGAGAGCCAGCGCTTTGTTCTCCGCTGCTGGGGCGGCGCGCGGACGGGCGGGCGGGCCCGGCTGCCTCTCAATTTGGAAGAGCCCCTCACCATCTGGTTTGTTCTCTGGCCAGCCCAATGCCGAACGCGCCTGGCCCCGGCGAAGCGGCGCCGGGCAGAACGCGCAAGCCTGCGGCGTTAGTCTGCGCGACAGCATTCAAATTGCCTTCTGCATCGGCAGCGGCCCCCTACACCGAGACGGGCCCCCTCCAGGTCCGCTGGCGGGTGCCGGTAGGTTCGCTCGCGCAGGGGGCCGCGGGGCAGGGGCCCGCAAAGAACGCCGCTATGTAGGCTCAGCGCTGGTGGCGGCCCTCCCCGAGATCCCCCTCTTGGGCCGTTATCGAACACCCGTGGCCCTCCCTGCGATCCTCCTCTGGGGTCGCCGTGGAACGCCAGTCCACTTTCTGGCCCGGGTGGGGCGCTGTGTCTGGTATCTGCGCCGATGACTTAATTTCCTGCCTGGGTCTCATCTGCCTCAATGTTATCTCTACTTCGCCCCTGCCTGCCCTTTCAACGTGGCTGACGCTTGCCATCTCGACTTTCGCCAGGCTCGACGTCGTCCGGTTTACTGAGCCTGCTATGAAGACATGGCTCGCCCCGTAGGCTTCTGGGCATCTGACTGTCCTGCCTGTGCTCGGCAGATTCTGCGCGGCCCATCCGCTTGAAGATGATGAGCCGATTCGCTGCTGCCGCTCCCCGCGCATGCCTTCGGTCTGCTAGGCTTTGCCTCTCTGGCTCCCCGGCTGCGCCTTTGCCTCGAGCGGCGCCGAGCTTCTGGTCCCGCGCATCAGCAGGGACTGCTTCATGCAACGACCGCGGCTAGTCATGTTTTGCTCGGGTATCCTTAGGCTTTCTCGAAGAAGTCGAAGAATCTCCTCGCGTCGAGCTGCCCATTGTCGTCGGTCGGCTCAGTCATGGCGTTGCCCGGGGCCTGCAGCTGCCCGTTCGAACGATCCTCTCCGATCTGCCTGCCGCGGCTCTCCTCCGAGAAGCAAGCCTTCCTGTTCCCGCCTGGTCAGCTCGGCGAGGTGGCCGCCCTGCCGTGGCCGCCGGTTGGTTCTTCGCTGCGTCCTTCGCGAGGGTGGCCAGGCTCTCCGCTGCCCGCGGCGCGGCTGCCGCTTGGGCACCCGCCGCTGGCCGCTGCCTCGCGCGCCCCGACGCGGTCGTGTCCGCGAGAGAACGACTATAGTGCTTACAGCTGGGGATTTGCTATGCAGCTTGTAATCGCCCGACTGGGATGCGAGCGCGGGCGCGCGGGCGCTCTCCATGCGCGCCCCGGGCGGCTTGGCGGTCAGGTGCGCGCAGCGCGCGCGTGCAGCGCCTGAGCAGATTTCCATATTCGGCGGGTAATCAAGAGAGATCGTGCGTTATCGGGGCGGTGGGTGTCTCGGCAGGTCTGCCGTGTAGGCGTTGTTGAGCCTTCGATGGCCTCGAACTTCTGAGGGTGGGCGCCGATTTTCGCCCGGGGATGATGGTTCGAACTCGTCTGCTCTTTTCGTGGGCGGGCTCGACGTCGCGAGCCATCGAGCGGTCGATTCCTGGCCGCGCTCGCTCCTTGCGCCTGAGCTCAACGCGGATAGAGACCTTGTTGCCTCCCATTGCCCGCGTGCTGAAACATCGAAAACTTTTCTCCGACGGGTCCACCTGGCCGCAGAGCTTGACCCCTATCGGATCGCTCAGAACTTCTGCGATCGCGGCCGGGAGTGCTGCCGTGAGCAACGCTGCGAAGAGGTGCCGGGCCATCGTGGTGCTGGAATCGAAGAACCAGACTCCGGTCCAGCTGGCTGGCTCAGGCCCGAAGGGCCCGGCTCCTCGCTGGTGCGCTGGATGATGTCCTTGGCAGTAGCCATCCTTGCTGACGTAGCTCCCGAATGACCGTCGTCTAAATGAAAGGCAGCGATCCGAGCCATAGAAACCGACGACAGCCTTGCGACCCCGAGGAAATGCGCAGTGTGGGAGCCGAAGGTCGGGCTGTGGTCGTTGAGCCCAGCAGCGGCATTATCTTCGCCTTTGGTCCTAGCTCGCCGAGCTCCGCTCGAGGCCCTCGAACTGGTGGTCAAAAACCAATCCATCGCTTGGCTTGGCCGCGGGGGCCCACTCCGCCCGCGAACGCCAGCCTCCTGACCGACGTCCTCTTGACGCCAATGTTGCTCAGCTCGCGTGCTTGCCGCTCTCTCGAGCTCAGCCATCGTGAACTCCGTCAGCGTCGCCCTGGTCCTTGCTTTCCAGTGTCAATGGCATCGGCCGCTCCTCTTCCTCTCTGCGTTCCTCGTGCCATCGTGTAATCTTTTGCCTCCTGGGTCTTTCGTCGCTTGCTGGCGTCCACAGCCAGACCAGTGTCCTGCCTGTGTGCTAAGGAACTCTCTCTCGGCTTCCGCGCAGTCAGATTCTGCTTCGCCCCCCAATTCCTGCGGCGCCATCGCGCGTCGCGCCATGGCGCAGCCCTCTCGGCTGTGCTCCTCGCGCCGCGGCCCGCTTCGCGCGCCGCAACTCGGGCTCTTCCACCCGTCGCTCGATTATTCCGAAATTCTCCGCGCCCGAATCGCTGGGCTTCGTGAACTTTGAGGTGCGTCCGAGGATGGCGACGTTATCGTTGACGTTGCGTCGCCAGGCCGCTCCTGTGTCCTCTGGCGCGCGCGGGCCAGCCATGCCGTCGCAGCGACTCCGTGCGCGAACGATTTTGTAATCGGCGGCGCCGCGATTCCGATCGTCGGGCATGCGCAAGAGTGATGTCGGGCATGCGCAAGAGTGACTCGAGGCAAGAGTGACCTTCGCCGCGCGACTTTCGGGGGCCGCGGAGGGGCCAGACCCTGGCGCGCAAGACGCTGCTATCGCATCGCCTTAAGTCATCTGCGGGCCCCCGTGTATCCGCGCTCAAGGTCACTCCAGCGAAAAGTCAGGCCTACGTGTGTCCGAGATCGGATGTCCCCGGCCGCAGCCCTTCGTCGTCCGCCGGAGGTAAACCGTCGACCTGGTTGCCGCCGGGCACTTCGTGGAGCTCCCAGCCACTTGTCCTGGCCGTCGTGGACAAGACAATGTCTCGTGGAAAGATAAAGGCGTTTTTCTTTGTTTCTCGAAGACAGCTCGAGTGGCAGACCAACCTCCGATCTCAGGGAGTAAGAGAGAAACTACTGTTCGTGGCCGCGTGCACGAACAGGCAGAACTGAACGAACTCTGCTGAATCTCGAGCCTTGAGAGAAAAGCTATTCGATTAAGGAAAAGCGTTTCTTATTCATACTACTTCCCATAGAGAGCTCGAGTGGTAGTTTAAATTCAAATATCTACAGGCGTTCGAATAAAGTTTGCGATTCTGCTGACTCGACTTCTGAAACCCAGAGCGCTGTAGCTGCTCTGGGTCTCGAGACCTGGTCTGTCAACCGAATGCACGCCAAAGTGTGCTCACAAAACGTCGGTTCCTCCAAGTGATTTAATCGTGATGCTGGGGCTAGAGCCCTGAAGTTTAGATAGAAACAACGCTTCATAATTCACTGCAGGGAATGAGGATGTTGGCTTGTCAAACGAATGTTCAAATCTCGAGCAATCTTGGTCAAACCGAACCGAAGTCACCATATTTGTCGGCTGTTCCGTCCGAAGCTACCGACGGTATCATGGCGCGTCTTATTCTGACTGCGCTCTAGATCCCATGTGCACGTGCGGGATCCTGGTGGCTCCTCCTGGGGGCGCGCCGCCATCCCCTGCAATCCCGTCGTGGTTCGGGCCGGCCACTAGACACGCCCCCCTCTCGATGGCCTCCCTTCCTCACTGTTCTTCTCCGGTTTGAAAACTCGGGTTGACCATGCCGATGCGTGTCACCCTGTGCGACTCACAAGCCATCGGCTCCCAGAATCCGGCGGGCTCATCCTGGTCGGCAATGGCGCAACTGGCGAAGCATAGCCACGGTCATGTATCGAGGCTTCTGCCACACCTGCCGTGATGCCGATGACCCTGAAACATCGAAGTGTCCCCTGGGGAGTCTCTTCGGGTCAATCTACAGGTGGTCCGCCACAGCTGCCGCCATCATCCGGCTCCTTCCTGCGTCAAAGGCTTGTGGGCGTCGAGCACTGTCTGTGTCCAAGCTCGTATCTCCCCAATGTCCAAATCCGAATCAACTTCCAGCCCTCCGTTGCCTTCCACGTCGCCTTCGTATCTTCTAGAGATGCCCGCCTCAGTTGCTTCCCCTGCCCCCTGTGCTAACCTTGGCGGAGCAGCCCCCAGCTGAATCGGTCCAGTCGTTGTGACGGTTCCCTTTTCTCGACGTTGGGTTCTGATGCCGTGGCAATTATCCCAGCCAGTGTGAAATAATACCGAACATGCAAAACATGATGGCGATGTAACTTTTATCGATTAAACTAAGAGCCTTCCGCAAACCAGCCGAATTCTTAATGCAAACAACTCAGGCTGGTAGCCGCCAGGTGTCCTGAACCCAAATTAAGAGCCACCGCGCGTCAACCTAACGATGACGTCGGGGTGGAACGGCGATGGCAACATGAGAGGCGGGAGGCAGTATAGGAGCGAACTACCCCCTTTCACAAAAAGCCCCCACGTTACGCCCAGAGGGTTCCGATGGGCCCACCAGAAAGGCCCGAAGAGGCCAACATCATTGACTGTCGTTCGGCTTCTGGAGAATTTTCGCGTTCTCGCCTCTCTGGGCTTCCGACAGCGGAAGACGGCCCCAGGGGCCTCCAAGGTAGCTCCAATGCGATTCCAAAAGCTCCCCAAAAAACCCACAGACGGGCCAAGAGGGTCCCACGAGGCCCCCAAGACGGCCCCAAGAGGGCCCCAAGACAGCCCCAGGGACTTCCAAGACGGCTATAAAACGCCCCGAGACGGCTCAGAGAGGCTCCCAATGCAGCCTCTGAAATCCAAGAAGCCTAGAAGAGGCCGAAAGAGACTCCCCAAGAGGCTCCCACTAGACACACCAAAAACTCACGAGAAGTAATCAGAAAGCCCTCACGAGGCCCCAAAAGGGCCCCAAATGCCTCCTCCTCCTCCTTCTCCTCCTCCTCCTCCTCCTCCACCCTCTCCTCCTCCCCCGCAGTCAAGCAGCTTGGCCAAGCTCTGGCCCAACGCTTGGCCACGTCGGCGTTTCCAGAAAGCCAGGGGGCGGCGGTGACTCGCCGTGAGCGTCTTCGATAAAGTAGTTGGCGAATGTTGTTGAAATTGTCCGGGCGCGTGGTGTGACTCTGGCCTGGATGGTGTCTCAACCACCCCTGGGTCCCCAGAGGATCGACACCATTCGAAAAGGAGGCTCGACCTCCTTTCTGGAAGTGTTGTTTGTTCTCATCTCCCTCCCGCAAGCTTTTTGTCACTCCAGACTTGCAAGTCGACCTTCCGAATGGAAGTTTTGGGTCCCCGGGCCCCGTCAAATGCCCCCGATCTCCTGATGGAGGAAGGGGAAGGCCGAGAACGTGGGCAAAACATGACTTCTTTCACAAGGCCCCCTCCCCACTCCAACCGCCGCGGGCTTCGTTGGTGTCGGCCAGAGGTCCCCGAAGGTCGTCATGTGCCTCTGGAGGCCTCTGGAAACTCCTGGAGAAACAAACCGTCCAAAGCTCTCGATCCTCCCCCTTCCCACCCGACATCGGGGCACGCCGGGGGCCTTGTTGGTGCACAGGGCGGGGTCCTAGTGCCGATTCTTTTCAACGACGTGGACCCCCAGAGGTCTCGACTCCTTTCCTTCCCCGGGGGCGAGCAATTTGTCATCCCAGGCTGCTCTTCGATCGGGAGCGGCCAAGAGGGGGGTGTCCAAGAGGAGGGGGTGCAAATCATGACCGGCGGCATGTGCGCGGCCCAGCGGGGGGGCCAGGGACGTAATGAAGCAAGAAGAGGCGCCATGAAATCTGGGGAAATATCATGGCCCCCGCCAAGATATCCCCCCCCCTCCCCAGTCATCACCCCCCTCTTTGCCGCCCCCGAGTCGACAGCCCCCAGGGTCTGTGAGGAGGTCGAGCACTGCCCACACCATCCCCGCGCGATCGGATCGCGATGACGCGGGAGGTCTCGGCTCGGGGACAGGCATCGACCCGAGGACCTTCTCCGGGGTGCGTTCTGACCGAAGGACTTCGAAAATCATCCACTCGTGGCCGACGAGAGGCAGCCGGGGGAGCTCCCGGGAGGGGCGAAGATCGCCCAGGAACCTCTCGCCGCGAGCCTTCCACGACGCAAGGGGGCTCTGGGCCCCAGAGATCTGACGCGCTCGTCGACCTTGTTACGGCGGCCCCGGCCCCGACCTTTTCCCCGGGGCCCTGCTTTGCATCCTGAACAGCCCTTTGGCGGTCCTGGGGCCTGGTGAGGCCCCCCCCCTCCCCCCATCCCACAGGGTGCTGCAAACGACCAACAACCTCCGCATGGAATGGTTCAAAACGTCCCCTGAGATCCGACGCTGCGAAACACCTCCAAACTCGCGAACAAGATCAGGCTCAGAGCCCGGGACACCACCGCCCTTCCGCGCCATTCTTCGAGCTGCGTCGACCCGCGAGGGCCCCGGGGCCAGCACACCATGCGAGAAGACGCCCGTCGCGGTGACGGCATCGCAGCGCCACAGGACCTCAGAGTTGGAGGCCTCCGGGGGTGGGGCGCCGCGCGCGCGCGGCCTGAGGCCGATCGCCGCGCACCCGGGCGGCAGCGCCCAGGCCGCCAGGGCCAGGACCGCAGCGGCCCTGGCCGGCGTGCCGCATCGCCGCGGCAGGGGCGCGGGGGGCCCCCGCGGCGCGCCCGTGGAAGGGAAAGCAAGCATGTCGTAACCACCCCTGGAGGGCTTTGGGCCTCCTCGCCTCGCGGTGCTCGTTCGGGGTCGTCGCGGAAGGGTGTCTGGGCGTCTTCGTCGGTTCGTCGAGGTCTCCTCCAGCCTCAGGGCGCTCTCCCGCGGCCGCGCCTCGCCGAGGGCGTTCTGGGGATGGTCGGATTGTCCCGCTTGGCCGCGCGGGACCTGCGTTAGGATCCGAAAGCTCGATCTCGTCGCGTCGTGCAAAAATCTCAACGCGCTGCGCTGACAGCAGAGAGTCCCACCAGCGCAACGGGTGGGAGGCTGACCGAGGGAGACAACGAGCCCGCGGATCGATCCCCTCCTGCTCCAGCGTCGGCCCCGGCAGAGCGGTCATGGAAGGGAAGGGCGGTCGGAAAGGACTGGCTCCCAGACTCCCAACGTCTTGAGCAGCAAGCAGTGCAACTCCCACCAACCCTTTAGCAAGGGCACCCAACTTCGCGCTTCGCGCTGCGCGAAGCGCGAAGTGCGAATAACTTCGCGCTCGCGCGCCGCCTCCCAGGGGAGAAGAGGAGGAGGAGGAGGAGGAGGAGGAGGAGGAGGAGGAGGAGGAGGAGGAGGAGGAGGAGGAATCGAAGCCGAACCGCGAAGCGCGAATACCTTCGCGCTCTCGAAGGCGCCCTTGTTTAGGACGTTGGTGGTTCAGGGCGTTTCCCCTTCTCCCGCTTCCCGCTCGGGCAGGGTCTCATCATTGTGCCCTTTTTTAGATGCACCCCATCCCCCATTGGACAGGGGGCGAGCACAGAGCCACGACAACCCCCTCCCCACCATCTTCTTCACAACGCAATGACACATACATGTTGCAGCAGGATCTGCATCATGCGCGGGCCACGTGGGCACATCTCTCACACTGTTCGTGGCCCCATGGGCAGCTCCACCGAAGACGATACTCACAACTGCGGCACTCGCAGCTGCATATGCTTGGGTCGTTCGCCAATCTATTTTTGACGGGGGCGAGTGAGGGTGGGGCCGCATATTGCCTGCTGCGCGCAGGCCCATCACCCCTCCTCAACAACAATATTTGTTACTCCGACGGTGGGAACCCGCATGAGAATCCTCTCGGCTAATCTGGAAGTAACCCTCAACGTCCTCCGCGTCAATCTCCTTCTCGCCCTGGCGCAGGCGCGAACATGACGACAATAACAGGATTCGGACGACCCGCTCGAGTGAATACCATGACCTGCGGGCCCCATCGGGAGGAAGCTTCCGCCTGAGACTTCCTCGCATGTCACTCACGGGCGAGGCTCCCGCAGGAGACTTTCTCCATATTCAGGGCTAAGGGGCCCGAAAGCGAGGACATTTACAGCATTCGGATGACCCGCTCGGATTGACAACATGACCTGTGGGCCCCACAGGGAAGAAGCTCCCGCCTGATACTTCCGCGCATTTCGCTCACGGCCGATGCTCCTGCACGAGACACGAGAGTTCCTCCATATTCAAGGTTCAAGGGACCGAACATGACGACACTTACAGGGTTCAGATGGCCTGCACGAATTGGGGACATGATCTGCTGGTCCCATAGGGAGGGGGCTCCCGCCTGAGACTTCCTCGCATTTCACTCACGGACGAGGCTCCCGCCTGAGATTTCATCAAGATGCGAGCCTCATGAACCCAACAGTGACGACAGTTACGGGAATCGAATGACCCCATCTCGCCGGAGACTTCCTCGCGATTCGCTCAATGACGAAACTTTCGCCATATACTTCCCCCATAGTCAGGCGTCATGAGTCCCAGAGTGACGACAGTTGCAGGAATCGAATGACCCCCTCGGGTTAATAATATGACCTGCGGGCCCCATAGGGAGGGGGCTCTCGCCTGAGACTTCCACGCAGGTCACTCGCAGACGGGACTCCCTACTGACACTTCATCAAGATTCAGGCCTCAGGAGCCCAAAAGCGACGACAGTTACAGGAATCGAGCGACCCCCTCGGATCAACAAAATGATCTGCGGGCACCAAAGGGAGGGGGCTCCCGCCTGAGACCTCCTCGCAGGTCACTCGCAGGCGAGGCTCCCGCCTGAGACTTCATCAATATGAGTGTGTGTGGGAGTGTGTAAGTGTCTGCGATGATGATGATGATGATGATGATGATGATGATGATGATGATGATGATGATGATGATGATGATGATGATGATGATGAAGATGACGATGGTGCCGTGATAACGATGATGCTGGGTGAGTGTCATGATTATGTGGATGATGGTGGTGATGATGCTGAGTGATGACGATGATGACGATGATGTTGATGTGTGAGTGTGTGCGAGAGAGGGGGTGAGGTGAGGTGAGAACTGCGCGGTGTGTCCAAAGAAGACTTTGGAAGTGAGGAAATACAGATGCGGCATGATCTTAATCATGCGCGGGCGCCCTGAAATCACTTTTCGTTGCTATTTGGTCGGGTGATCGGGGGTGCCCTGGCACGCGCAGCGCACCTCGCGGGCGTCGAGCACCTGGCTGGCGTCGGCGTTGGTTCCCGATGATTGTCGCTGGCGGTCCCTGGCCATGCTGAGACGGCTACTTCTGTGGTGAGAGGGCGGGTGGGGGTGAGCGGGCCGGCCGTCCTTTGGGGGAGGGTAGCTTGACCGCTGTTCCTTGTTAGTATGGCTGGCATGTGGCCTGCTGTGTGCACTCCCACCATCCCTTTCAACAGAAAGAGCAAGGTCCACCTTGCCAAGGCTGGCGGGTGGGGCGGCGTACTGCCTGCGCTGTGCAGGCCTTCAGTCCCGGTCCACAAGAACTCCGACGTGATTTAAAGCACAAACCAACAGCAGCACATCAACAACAAAAACAACAACAATTCAAAAACACCAACTATGTGGGTGCACACACACAATGCACCATGCTCGCAAGCCCGCCGTCACTTGGCATTCGTTTTTGACAGGGGTTGTGGGGCGGTCGACGTATTGCCCAATATTTCGCACCTGGTGCGCGAGGCGCACCTCGCGGGCATCGCGCACCTGGTTGGCGTCTGCATTGACTCCCGATAGTTGTCGATGGCGGCCCCTGCCTGTGCTGAGACCCGGGTGCTATTTGTGTCGTGGGAGGGAGGGCGGGTGGGAGTGAGCGACGCGGCTTGCAGCCTGGGGTAGCTTGGCCCCTCCCCCCTCCCCTCTCCCCCTGGGTCTGGACGGGGGGGGGGGGCGGGTACCGGCCAGAGCGTCCAAGTACAATGGGCCTTCGTTCTCAGCCTGCATGGCTGCTCGGAGGCGCTGTCCTGCAGGGCGGGGATGCCATCGACAGTGCTCGAGTCTCCGCAGTGCCTTGCCATGAGAATTCGCTTTCCAAAAGGTCATCGAGGAGGAGGCGGAGGAGGAGGAGGAGGAGGAGGAAGAGGAGGAGGAGGAGGAGGAGGAAGAGGAGGAGGAGGAACCCATCTCCGCGCCCGCAGATGGCATCTCGTTTCGGTCGCGCCATGCAACCATCGGTGCACGACGCTCCATGCATTCCGTGATGGCCAACCCCGGAAGGTTTCGTTGGTCGTGCGAGGTTGCGATCTCGAAGGGCATCATGCAAAGTTCGTGTTCCGAGACTCCGACGTCGCGATCGATCGATCACACTCGTGTTTCCGTGGGGTGTGTCGTACCTTCTCGAGAGCGGTCTGGCTGAATAACAACACGTCGGCGCTATAAAGCTGTCCGCGGTCCCCGCGGGGACTATAAGGCCCGCGACGTGTCAGCCGTGGAGCGAGCCTCCGTAGCAAAGTCTCTGCGGCGTTCACCTTCGTTCTGCACTGTTTCTGCAAAATGCGCGCGTCTGGGTCGCCCGCCACGATCTCTGCCTGTACGTTCCTTGGTCAACAGGACCTCCGTGCTCCGCTTGAACAACGCAATGTCGCTGAGAAACGACTCGGTGCCATGGGCGGATTCATCCATCGTTGTCGCTCCCACCCTCGGGCCCCCGGCTTGCTTTCCGTACGGCCTGGTCGTTGGCGGCGCGGCGACGCAGAATGCCATCGCCTCCTGATACTCGGGGAGGCGGGGGAGGAGGAGGAGGAGGAGGAGGAGGAGGAGGAGGAGGAGGAGGAGGAGGAGGAGGAGGAGGAGGACGAGGGGAGGAGGAGGGGGAGGAGGAGGAGGAGGAGGAGGAGGAGGAGGAGGAGGAGGAGGAGGAGGAGGAGGAAGAGGAGGAGGAGGTCGCCTCCTGATGCTCGGGGATCGTGGGGACACGCTCCACGCCGCCCAGGCGTGGCATCGGAGCCGCTCTCGCTCGGAGTTGTTGCCCTTGATGTGCGGCCAACTCCTGGCCCGTCTCGTCGTGCGCCGTGAGCGCGGACAGTGTTGGACACTTACGGGAAGGACAGGAAAGGAGGGCCATGCGGCCTGGGCGCGTCGGCGCAGCTCAGGCGAGCACGAAAGACTGGTCAATCACGAAGAGCATGTGGCCGTAGTTGTTTCGCCCATTCTAATCGGGGCGCCCCGGTCTTGGGCACGGAAGGGCGTGGGGGTAGGCTTCAATCTCCCCCTTCCGCTGCTGTCGGAACGGGAAGCTTCTCCTCGCGCGCGCTCTCGTACTCGTCGGCGGTGCAGCCTGTCAAGATGCATCGTGCTTGGAGCGGCTCCCTGGCGCTCCACTGCACCGCGAGTTGGACACCAGCTCATAGTCACGCAGCCATAGCAGCCTTGCTCCACGCCGAAACTCCCCCCATCCCGATCACGAACACCACGAGCGCCAGTAACCAGGGGCCGCCGAGGCCCTCGAGCAAGTAGCAAGTCTCCGCGTTCCCGGCGATGGAGAAGGGGGTCGGGTTGACCCGCTGGATGGCGTCGTTGGCTAGGCGAGGCCGAAGGCTTGCAACAGGGATGTCGTTCGCGGGCGCCTGACGCCAAATTAAAAAACGCTCGAGCTTCAGTGGTTACGGAACCACCGGCTCCCCTGCAACTGTACAACACCGTTTGGGAAGCTCCTTGGAAGGGGCCCAGGGGCTCCGGGGACAAAGTTGTGAAAGTCTTCCGCGCGCCTTGTGGGTCGGTCTTGCCGCGTGAGTTTTTCACGATGCCAGAGAGCGCCAAGACGGGCCAAGATGGCCCCGAGGCAATCCAAGAGGGCCCCGCGTCGGCCCCAAGAGAACCCGCGCAGGGCCCCCAAGATACCTTCCAGACGACCCAAGAGGTCTCCAAGCCGCCCCTAAGGAGTACCCCCAAGGGGGTTCCAGAAGGCCGAACTCATTCATTTCCCAGGAACATGTGTTTGACAGATGATGGCGTGCTCGCGCTTTCGAGCTTCAGGGACCCCCCAAGACGGTCAAAGAGGTTCCCAAGCGGCTCCAGAGGGCCCCGGACGGCCCAAGAGGCCTTCAAGAGGGCTCCAAGAGGGGAGCTCGAACTGATCTTGGGAATCTTTCCCGCCAAGGTGTTCCCCAAAACCCTATTTGAAGTGCCGCAAGAGGTCGCCAAAAGGCCTCCAAGAGGCTCCACGAGTCCCTCAAAAGGTCTCCGGGAGGCACCCGAGGACATCCGAAGAACCCCAAACAAGCATCCAGAAGGCCACCGACCCATAACCCAGACACGGTAACGGGCTGTGCCCAAAGTCACTCGATATTTCAGCAGTGTTTGTTTGTTTTGTATGTAAGCATGGTGCTATGGTTTAGTATTATGCTGCGTTATGTTTGCCAACGATGACCCCCCAAACAGATTCATTCCACTCGGGATGCAAGCCGGGTGGTGCAACGTGCGTGGTGCAAGCGATACGGTGCAGGCTACGTGGTGCAAGCTATGCGGTGGAAGCTATGTGGTGCAATCTCTGTGGTGCAAGCTATGTGGTACAAGCTGTGGTGAAAACCATGTGGCGCAAGAAAGGCGGTGCGCCAATCCAACGAACATCTCAAACTCCCAGCCAACACAAGGCGCCCACGAAGCACCCTCGGACTCCTACCAGGTGGATGCCCAGAACGCCCATTGTTTCCCTACTGCGAACATTATGAGCCATTGGTGCAATAGCGCTTGGGAAGAGGGAGAGAGAGAGAGAGAGAGAGAGAGAGAGGGAGACAGAGAGAGAGAAGGAAGGAGTGACAAGGAGGGAGAGAGAAATAGAGAGCGAGAGAAAGGGAGAGGCACAGACACACACACACACACATCTCTCTATATGTGTAGATATGTATATCCATGTCTATATATATGTATGTATGTCTGTCTGTCTGTCTGTCTGTCTGTCTGTCTGTCTGTATGTATGCATGCATGCATGCATGCATGCATGCATGCATGCATGCATGCATGTATGCAGGGATGCATGTATGTATGTATGTATGTATGTATGTATGTATGTATGTATGTATGTATGTATGTATGTATGTCTGCATGTATATATAGTTATGTTTGGGCGAGAGAAAAGCAACATAACTGAGGAAGGGAGAATAATATATATACATATATATATATATATATATATATATCGAGAGAGAGAGAGAGAGAGAGAGAGAGAGAGAGAGGGGAGAGAGAGAGAGATATATATATATAGAGGGAGAGACACAGAGCGCACGAGCAGGTACTGCAGCGCCTTGTGCACGGGGTAGCAGTGGCCGTAGCAGCAGTTGGGCACCGTTGGCAGGGCGAGCGGGTGGTCCGGAACCGCCCCGAGCCTGCGAGGCCACCGGGCGGTGCCGCGTGGAGGAGGAGGCTGCTGGGGAGGGAGCACGGGGAACAACTATGTCGGGCGTGTCCCCCTGCTAGGGGGATTTTCGACGAAAAATCAAAAATGCCCCAAAAATGCCTCCAAAAGGTCAGAAAATACTGAAAAAGTAGTCCCCAGACTATTTTTTGACTATTTTTGATTATTTTTGGGGTACTTTTTAATCTCTGTCGAAAATCCACCCTGTATGGGGACAGGCCCGATTTAGGGGAACAACTGAAGAGCAGTCCGCCCCGGCCGAGCACGGGCTCGAAACGCGAGGAGGCGGCACCGCGCCAGAAGTGGGAGCGGGGACCGCGACGCGGAATCCGGGCCCGCCGGCAGGAGGGCGAGCCCGAGGAGCACAGGTCCGGGGCGGAGGAGGGCGGAGGGCGGAGGATCAAAGGCGCTCCCGCCCACACGGCCCGGCTGGCGTGTGCAGCGGAGGCCGGGCCACAAGAAGCCTTCCACGAGGAGCCCAACCCCGAGACCCCAGGGCGTCCGTCGATATTTGTGGTGCGGGAGCGTCGCGCCTTCCACGGCAAGGGCAGCGGAGCTCCAGACACCCAGGGCACCCTGGAGGCAAGCAGGAGGAGGAGGAGGAGGAGGAGGAGGAGGAGGAGGAGGAGGAGGAGGAGGAGGAGGGAGGAGGAGGAGGAGGAGGAGGAGGGAGGAGGAGGATGAGAGAGGCTGAGGAGGAAGAGGAGGGAGGAGGGTGTTGCTTGGCAGTGGCCCTCGGCCCGCTCTCTTCTCTTCGCCTCTCTCTCGCCTCTCGCTGCCTCAGGCGCCCGCCGGGCGTCATTTGTGGGCCTCGTGGCCCACGTCGGCCTTCGTTTGGCCACGACGCGCAAGTTCGCCCAGGGTAAAAAAAACAAGGAAGACCAGAGGACGACGAGGACGAAGAGCAGGGAGGCAGTGGAAGGGACGAGGAAAAAGGGGGCCTCTGGCGGCTCGAGGCGCCCGCGCGGCCAGCCGCGGCGTGCTCGGCACACACACACACGTCCGCACACGCACACAGACACACAGACACACAGACACACAGACACACAGACACACAGACACACAGACACACAGACACAGAGACACAGAGACACAGAGACACACAGACACACAGACACACAGACACACAGACACAGAGACACAGAGACACAGAGACACAGAGACACAGAGACACAGAGACACACAGACACACAGACACAGAGACACAGAGACACAGAGACACAGAGACACAGAGAGAGACACAGAGACACAGAGACACAGAGACACAGAGACACAGAGACACAGAGACACAGAGACACAGAGACACAGAGACACAGAGACACAGAGACACAGACACACAGAGACACAGAGACACAGAGACACAGAGACACAGAGACACAGAGACACAGAGACACAGAGACACAGAGACACAGAGACACAGAGACACAGAGACACAGACACAGACAGAGACAGACAGAGACACAGAGACACAGAGACACAGAGACACAGAGACACAGAGACACAGAGACAGAGACACAGAGACACACGACACACAGACACAGACACAGAGACACAGAGACAGACAGGGACACATAGACACAGAGAGACACAGAGACACAGAGACACAGAGACACAGAGACACAGAGACACAGAGACACAGAGACACAGAGACAGAGACACAGAGACACAGAGAGACACAGACAGACACAGAGACACACAGACACACGAGACAGAGACACAGAGACACACAGAGACACAGAGACACAGAGACACAGAGACGCAGAGACACAGAGACACAGAGACACAGAGACACAGAGGCACAGAGACACAGAGACACAGAGACACAGGGGCACAGGGGCACAGGGGCACAGAGACGCAGAGACGCAGAGACACAGAGACACAGAGACACAGAGACACAGAGACACAGGGGCACAGGGACACAGAGACACAGAGACACAGAGACACAGAGACACAGAGACACAGAGACACAGAGACACAGAGACACAGAGACACAGAGACACAGAGACACAGAGACACAGAGACACAGAGACACAGAGACACAGAGACACAGAGACACAGAGACACAGATACACAGAGACACAGAGAAACAGAGACACAGAGACACAGAGACACAGAGACACAGAGACACAGAGACACAGAGACACAGAGACACAGAGACACAGAGACACACAGTCACACCGACACACAGACACACAGACACACAGACACACAGACACACAGACACACAGACACACAGACACACAGACACACAGACACACAGACACACAGACACACAGACACACAGACACACAGACACACAGACACACAGACACACAGACACACAGACCCACAGACACACAGACACACAGACACACAGACACACAGACACACAGACACACAGACACACAGACAAAAAGACACGCATACACGCAGACACACAGACACACAAAAACACAGACACACAGACACACAGACACTCAAACACACCGACACACACAGCACCAGACACACAGACACACAGACACACAGACACACAGACACACAGACACACAGACACACAGCCACACAGCCACACAGACACACAGACACACAGAGAGACAGAAACACAGGCACACAGGCACACAGACACACAGACACACAGACACACAGACACACAGACACACAGACACACAGACACACAGACACACAGACACACAGAAACACAGACACACAGACACACAGACACACAGACACACAGACACACAGACACACAGACACACAGACACACAGACACACAGACACACAGACACCCAGACACACAGACACACAGACACACAGACACACAGACACACAGACACACAGACACACAGACACACAGACACACAGTCACACAGACACACAGACACACAGACACACAGACACACAGACACACAGACACACAGTCACACAGACACACAGCACCCGCGCCACGCGCACACGCGCACACGCGCACACGCGCACACGCGCACACTCCTCACAATAAGCGTCGCACACGCGCACAAACCGCAACACGCGCACACGCGCACCAGCTTAACGCACACAGCCGCTCACACCGGCACAACTCTCACGACGCGGCACACAGCGCACCCGCGCACACGCGCACTGACGCGTCACACAAAACATGCACGCACACACGCACACCACGCACCCTCGCGCCACCGCACGTACAGCACAACTCACACGCACGACGGGCCCAGAACGCACACGCACACGGCCTAGACATACCATAGCACATACCCAGTACCAGACACATACACGCACACACAAGACACACCCACCACTCGCGAGCGCGCAGCACAGACACACACACACACACACACACACACACACACACACACACACACACACACACACACACACACACACACACACACACACACACCACCGCCACCACCACCACCGCCATCACGCACGTACGCATCTGGCCCACCACCAAACCACCAAGACGCCACACCACGTCACACCACAGCACACGCGCACACACGCACACACACACTCACACACACGCACACATACACACACCACCACAACAACCACAACCACGCACACACGCACGCACGCACGCGCACCACCACCCACTACGCACACGCGCGCGGAACCACAGGTCCGCTACGACACGCGTCCGCGGATAGAGAAAATCAGCGCCATGGTAAGGGATGGGAGGGATGGGTAGGATGCCAGATGTTGACGCGAGCGCACCTAACTTGCCCCCACCCCTCTCCTCCCTCCTCCCTCCTCCCCTCCCTCGTCCCCTCCCTCCTCCCCCCTCCCTCCCTCCTCCCCCTCCCTCCCCTCCCCCCGTTCTGGGCATCCCCGCGCCCTGCCCCTCCCCTTCTCCGAGGGAGGGGCCCCCTTCTCCCCTCCTTGCTTCCTCAGCCGCCATGCCTCCTCCACTCCCTCCCCTCGATCCCCTCGATGCCTGCCTCCTCGTCCCTGCCTCCTCCCCTCCTCTCCCCCCGCCTGGCATGCATTGGGGCCGCCGTGCCCTGCAGGGTGGCGACACCAAGAAACTGGGCCCACTGAAGGAGTCCAGGCGCCCCAGTGCCATCTTGCCTGAAATCCTCTCGTCGACACCCTCCCCTCGATCTCCTCCCTCCCCTCGATCCCCTCGATCCTTTCCTCCTCCTCCCTGCCTCCTCAGACCCCCGACGTCATGATTGTTTTGTCAGAGCGCCGACCCGCAGAGGTCTGGACCCCTTCCCCAGGACCGGCTTCTCATCCTGCGTCGTTCTTTGACGGTCCCGAGGCCCGGCCAGGGCCCCCAGAGGCCGAAAATAGCGAAAAACACCACCCGCCGTGAGTTTTCGCAGCGCGAGGAGGTTTGGGTCCTCCCCTCCCCCCCCCCTCCCCTTCCCCGCCGAGCGGGGCCCATCTGCCCCTGCCCCCCGATCAGGATCAGTGATGATGAGAGCAGGAGGAGGAGTAGGAAGAAGAAGTGGAGTAGGAGGAAGAAGAGGAGGAGGAGGAGGAGGAAGAAGAGGAGGAGGAGCAGGAGGAGGAGCAGGAGGAGGAGGAGGACGAGGAGAAGGAGGAGGAGGAGAAGGAGGAGAAGGAGGAGGAGGAGGAGGAGGAGGAGGAGGAGCGCCGCCGAGGGCACGCTGGACCCGGCCGCCGTCCGGGCCGTTGTGGGGGAGGCGCCGCGGCGCCGCTCCGGTCGCGTTAGGTCGGGCATGTCCCTCTACAGGAGGAATATGAAAAAACAGTTCAAAAATAGTCGGGGACGATTTTGTTAGTACATGAATCTCTCTCTATATATGTATAGATATGTGTGTATACATATATATATATATATATGTATATATATACATATATATATATAAATATATGTATAATATGTATATATATATATATGTATATGCATATATACGTACACCATTGCGGCGTATTTGTTTAAACTGTGGCGTATTTGTTTTACTATGTTTAGTTTTTAGCTCAAAGCCCGCCTGTAGGAGGACATGCCCGACGTAGCGCTCGCGGCACCCCGGCCTCGCCCGCGCCCTGCCGCCGGACTCTCCAAGGCCCGACGCTCCAGCAAAAAGAGTGGAGCGGCAGGTTTTGTTGGCGCTGTTTGGGGGTCGTTTTCTGGCCGTTTTCGGCCGTTCTCGGTCGTTTTTTTTTGGGGGGGGGGGGAGCGTTTTTGGAATGTTTTTGGGTCGTTTTCTGGCCGTTTTCTGCCGTTCCTGTCTTTTTTTTTTTGGGGGGGGGGGGGGGGGGTCCGTTTTTTGGCCGTCTTCGGCCGTTTTCCGCCGCTTTTGCTGCCGTGTTCGGCCGTTTTTGGCTGCGTGTTCGGCCGTTCGCGGCCGTTTGGGGCCGCCAGCAGAACGATGCAGGACGAGAAGCGGGTGCCATAATTAGGGAAGTGGTGCTGACCTCCTAGGCGCCACCACCAGCACCACTAAGCCGTGCATCCGGTAGGACGCGTGGGCGGAAGAGCGCGCAATTGGCGACTCTTCAGAAGAACTGCAACCGAGAGCGAGAACGCTGAGCGCCCCACGACTGTGAAGCAGGCAGCGGAGCGCAACGCGACTGTGAAGCAGAAAAAGATGGAGCGGCCGGGCGTCTGCAGACTTGAGGCGTTCCGGACAGGGCCTCGCCTCCGAGGGTCGAAGGAGTTGTCGTCTCTGCCTCGGCGGAACGCTGCGGAAGCAAAACGGTGGCGGTTCCGTTCCGCCGGCGGCAGGACGGCGGACGGCTGGCGGAAGGCCGGCGGAAGTAAACATCGGCATCCCAAGAAATGGCAAGGTATTTCGACTCAGGGTTTCCGGAACCAGCCATACATTGCCAGAGCTCCTCGTGGATGTATTGTGTCGGCGCTGGCCATCTCGCGGCCGTCGTAGCCAATCTTTGGGCCGGATGCTTCACAGCCTTGAGCCCTCATTGGGGTCAACGGACTCTGTCAGGTTCCTAAACGAGCTTGTCAGGCGCGGTCCAGGGCGGGATGGGGGAGTCACTGTACAGTCGGGGCCCTGAAGAAGGAACCCTTTTCGTTGGGAGGGGCTCGGTGTTCCTTGATTGTTCTGCAGTTTGCCTTCGGTTTTCCTGAGGTTGTCCACTGGAAATCGAAGTTCAACTTGTGGGCAAAAGGGGCCTCGTTCCTTATTTATCGTTCCTTAGGTCAAGCCTCCGACTGTACCCCACATCTAACACGCCGCATGCCGTCCGCAAGCCTACACCTGGCACAGCTAACACTCCTATCGGTTATGTTCGTTCGCCCCGCTGCTCTCCATGGGCTGGGCGTGGCCGATCGCAGGGCGGTTGCCGCTTGGGCACTTCGGTGAGCACAGTGATGCCTTACAGTGAGCGGCTTGAATAAGGAACACTTACTTTTCAAGAGGGGCTCGGTCGTTCCTTAGGTTTGCATGCGTTACGTGTCGTTTCTTATGCGCTATTCCTTATTTATCGTTCCTTATGCGTTATTCCTTGGGCAAAGAGGGGCTTCGTTCCTTATTTCTCGTTCCTTAGGTCAGGCCGATGATTGTAGTCCCAGCCTCATTTCCGTGCTGGCGTTACCATCGAAGATCATGACTTGGAGTCTGTGCACTTGTCGCGGCAGGCCCGATTGGTCGGACGCGGCCAACACCTGCTGCTGTCCCATTTTGCCTTACTGCTGCCCTTGCTGCAAGGTTGTCAACACCTGTCCTCTCGTCCTCTTGCTGCCCCATTTTGCTCACCTCTCCTGCTTTCTCGCCTCCTCCTGCTGTCCCGCAGGGAAGTTGCTCTGTCGCTGGGCCAAGAGGGGGGCGGACAACCTGCGCTCCAGACGCCTCCTGCGAGACGACCGCTGACGACACTGCTGCTACTCTGCTCACCTTCCTCGTCTCTCCCCTCTATCGGTTTGCCTCTGCGCCGCCCCTTCCAGCGCGCCTTTTGCCCGCCCTGGCGCCTGAGCGAACACCGCAAGACTTATCTGCAGCCAAGCGCGCAACCGACCGTCGTCGCCCCCTTGCAGGAGGAAGCAGAGGGGGGAGGAGGGGCCAGGGGGGGGGAGCAGGAGGAGGGAGGAAGACGGAGGAGGAGGGAGGAGGGACAGGCTGAGGGAGGAGCAGCATGAGGAGGAGGAGGAGGAGGAGGAGGAGGAGGAGGAGGAGGAGGAGGAGGAGGAGGAGGAGGAGGAGGAGGAGGGAGGATGAAGAGGAGGAAATGGGCGGAAGTACGAGGGAGGACGGCGCAGGGAGGAGGAGAGGAGGAGAAGGAAGGAGAACAGCAGCAGGAGGAGGACGTGGAGGGCAGCAGCAGGAGAAGAAAACGACGACGGCGACGGCGACGGCGACGGTGACGGCGACGATGCCCACGACGACGGCAGCAGCCCCCCGCGCTGCGGTCCGGCCCCCCGCCCAGCGCGGCCGGCAAGGTGTGGAAAGAGTTCTCTCACCCCCTGGAGGAGGACGACGCCGGCGCTGCGGACGTGGACCCCCAGGCGACGCCGCTCGTCGCCGCTGCCGTCATCGCCGTCGTCGTCGGCGTCGGCGTCGGCGTCGGCGTCGTCGTCGGCGTCGTCTTCGTCGTCGTCGTCGTCGTCGCCGTTGCCGTCATCGTCGTTGTCCGCCTCCTCCTCCTCCTCCTCCTCCTTGTCCTCCCTTGTCCTCGTCTTCCTCCTCCTCCTCCTCCTTCTCCTCCTCCTCCTCCTCCGCCTCTTTATCCTCCCTCGCGAACTCCTTGGGCACGCTCGACCCCCCTCTATCCTCCCTGCTCCTCCTCCTTCGAGCTGTGGGCACTGCTGTCACGGATGCCTGTAACCCTCTACCTCGTCTTCTTCCTCGTCCTCCTCCTCCTCCTTTGACTGCGTCGAGACCTGTCGTCACCAACACATTGCACACTAATTCTTGTTTCAGCTGCCCCCTCCCCCCCCCAGCAGGTGAATAGTTGATCGGCGCACCTCAGTGGAAGCCTTTGCCTATCCCCCCCATCCTCCTCCTGCGACCGCTGGGGCCTTTCCAGAGGAGGGAGCAGGCTCAGGGCGGCCCCAGAGGCCGTCAGCAGGGCAAAACTCCCTGCAGGCCGCGGCGGGGCCGAGGGAGCAACGGCCAGAGCCGTTGCCCGACCAGCTGTCGAGGGCAGCGCTCCTCCTCTTCTTCCTCCTCCGAAGCAGGCCGCTCGAGATCTCGAGAATCGTTACAACATCTGGCGGATCGGCTTGTTCAGTTCCGGCGCGTTTTCGTGGCCAAGGTCGCCCCCCAGGGGCCGCTCCTGCGCCCCCGCAGCATGGACAGCACCTGTCCGGTGTGCAGAGAGACTGGTCCCAGGCAGTCTGCATGAAGCTCGCGGCCCACGGAGTGGGTTTTGGACGAAAAATCAAACATAGTCAAAACATATTCCTGAGTAGTCAAACATGATCGAGAATTCGCCCCCAGACTAGGTTGTTCTTTTTTTGAACATTCCTCCTGTAGAGGGGCATGTCCGACTTAACTCTAGGGCCCACGGACTGAAACATATTCAGTCGGAAGTGTGGGGATAGGGCGGGGGAGGTGGGGCACGCACAGGGGGCGCGAGTCGTCTCCACGTCGCCGGCCAATCGTGCCCCCTCCTGCGGTGCTGATTAGCCTTGTTTGCGCCCTCCTCCTCAAGGCAGTGCGGGAATTTGGAGAGCCCCCTCTTTCTTGTTCATGTCCCTGTCCTCCTCCTCACTCCCGCGTTCCCTCCTCCCCTTGTCCTCCCAGAATCCAGAACCTGGCAGCGCTCCCTCGTCAGAATTCCCACTCCCAGGACCCCGATGGAACCCACAAGACCCCCCAAAGTGACCCCCCATCCCAAATCACCACACCCCCTTCACGTATCTGCTCGTTCCTCCCCTGCTGGCTTCACGCAGGGCGGGATGCGCCATTCGCCCCTCTGCCTGCCCTGGCCGACCACTCCGAGCCATGGCGGACCACGCTTGTGCAGTCGCCCGGCCCTATCGTGTTGTTGGTCATCGTGTTGGCCCCTCTCTCTCACGGCCTGATCCGCTGGCTGTCACGGGAGATTTTCTTCCTCGTCGTGTGGCGGGCCTGCGCTCTTGGCAGACTCATCTTCCCCTCAGCTTGCTGTAGGGTGGTGGAATATTCAGCTGCGCGCGCCAAGAGGCAAGCTCACAGGATGCAAGCTTGCTTCGCCCAGCGGTGTTGCCGTGCACCAGAAATTCCTCCTGTGCCTGCCCCTCCCCCTCCCCTTCCTCCGCCTGCCCCTCCTCCTCCTCCTCCTCCTCCTCCTTCTCCTCCTCCTCCTCCTCCTCCTCCTCCTCCTCCCCCTGCTCCTCCTCCTTCTCCTCCTCCTCCTCTTCTTCCTCCTCCTCCCTCCTCCTCCTCCGCCCTCCTCCTCCTCCTCCTCCTCCTCCTCCTCCTCCTTCTCCTCCCCCTCTCCCCCTCCTGCTCCTCCTGCTCCTCCTCCTCCTCCTGCTCCTCCTTCTTCTCCTCCTTCCTCCTCTTCTTCTTCCTCCTCCTCTTCCTCTTCCTCCGACTCTCTTCCTCCCCCTTCTCCTTCTCCTCAACGCCTTCTCCTCCTCTACCCCCTCCCCTCGCACGACCTCAATCACCACGCACCACGCACCACGCACCACGCACGACGCACCACGCACCACGCACCACGCACCGCCCACCACGCACCACCCACCACGCACCATTCAACCCCTCCGACTGCGGCCTCTGGCGACCACCGCCGACGACCGCCGCCGCCCTCCGCCCTCATCCCCCCTTGCGCCCGGCAGGCGAAGCCCGTGCGCGGCCGCGGCCCCCTCGCCGAGGCGCGGCCCCCCCGCTCGGCGGCGTCTCGGCGGCCCTGCTCGCGGCCCCCTGGAGGCTCTTGCTGGGCGGCCAGCGGGGACCTTCCCAGACATCCCCGCGTCGTGGAAGAGTCTCGGCGCACGGTCTTCGAGGAGGAGGAGGAGGAGGAGGAAGGAGGAGGAGGAGGAAGGGGAGGAGGAGGAGGAGGAGGAGGAGGGAGGAGGAGGAGGAGGAGGATGAGGAGGGAGGAGGAGGAGAGGGGAGGAGGAGGGAGGAGGAGGATGAGAGGAGGAGGAGGAGGAGGAGGAGGAGGAGGAGGAGGAGGAGGGAGGAGGAGGAGGAGGGGGAGGAGGGGGAGTAGAGCCCAGGTTCGGCCCCGCGACCGTCCAGGAGCGCGTCGGGCGGAGGGGGCCGGTCCCGGGGAGCGGCCCCAGATTTCCGGGGGCCCACGCTGCGGGCAAGAGTCGTGACGTCGGAGGTCATCGGCGGCAGTGTGGCGGCCGTCGGCGGCAGCGATTACGACAGCGGCGACGGCGGCGGCCTTCGGCGACGGCGACGACGGCGACGTTGACGGCGGATCCACGACGACGACGACGACGACGACGACCATGGCGGATCGGCGGCGGCGGCGCCGCCGACGGGAAAGCTTGTTCCATATATCCCTCCCTCTCGTGATCCCCCCTCAGCCCTCAGCCCAGCCTGTGGGGATGCAAGGAGGAGGCGTCCCCTGCGAGAGGAATTGGTTTTGTGTAGAATGGGCTGTAAGATTTCATGGGCTGTGCGGATTTTGCGGGGGTTTCGCTCGACGAGCCCCGACAGGCCTTCACACACGCCGACAGGGTCGTCTGATGCCGCATAACTTATGTACACAACGCAGCCTACATCACATCGTTACAGTACACATCATACACAGCACTACAACGTTTACACAACATGTGTTGCACAATGCAGCTTGCACCACACAGGTTGTACCACGCATCTTGCACCACACATATTGCAAATCGAGAGTGCAGCAACCTTGTGTTAGGGGCCCACTCCTTCAAACGTCAGTCTCCGAGCAGTCTCTTTTGTTCTGAGGCCATGTCGTGGTATGCCTACAAGAATGCCTGGACGGCCGCTCTCTGCTTAACTCCTCGTCCACGCCCAGGTGATGACATTGTCGGAGGTCTTGCTGCAGCCTTCGTGGGCTCTCCCCGGGCTGTCGGTGGCTGTCCGAAAGACTGCAGCGCGACGACACGCGACGACGACGGCGACTGCTGCGACAACACCCACAACACATCGTCAAATAAGAACAACGAGCGACGGGCGGCGAGCGAGCGACGCTGGCGGCGACGGCGGCGGCGCCCGCGACGGATGAACGACGACGAGGCGAGGAGCGACGACGGCGACGACGACAGATCGACGACGAGGAGCGACGAGCGCGCCGCGGTGGCGGCGACGGCGACCGACGGCGGCGGCGGCGCGGGCGAGACCGGCCGGCGTTGGACGGCCCAGGGCGACGGCGAGGGGCCCTCGACGCCGCGGGGCAGGTCCCGGGACACCAAGGACTGTCCGCACTGCGCTCCTCCTCGGCTGCTCCGCCTTGGCCTCCTCCTCCTCCTCCTCCTCCGCCTCCTCCTGCTCCTCCTCGTCGTCCTCCTCCGCCTCCTCCTCCTCCTCCGGCCATGTCGCTCAAAGGCGGTGCCGCATGGCGCACGCATACGACAATGTAGCTCCTCTTCTTTTGATTTACAGGTTGCACTTTCATGATGATCTGACTGCTGGCCATTCTTCTGTATTCCACGACCATGCCTGCTTTGATAGTGGGGCGATACAACCCACTTCACGCGAGCTCCGTCGATCGCATGGTATGGCTTCTCGGACGGCCAATTTCGATGTGGTCTGTCAGAGACCGAGCAGAAGGTGGCGCTGGGTACTCGGCTTCGTCGGCGAGTGGTTCGAGGGCGGCACGTTATTATTGCGGTTTGGGCGGGTTCTCCTTCTGTGACGTCGTCAGCTGGGTGTGTGTGTCTAGTGTACGGGGATGTCGGATCAAAGCTGATGCTGTTATACTATGTGCATGTGCACGCTCACCTCTTCAGGGGCGCGGCTTGTTGTCGCGTGCGGAGTCGGGCCTCATGGACTTCACGGCAAACTCCTTGTATTTCCTTCCGCTGCCGACGGAGGTTGTGGCGATGGCGACGTACGACACTACCGTTGACAAGTTGATGCAGTGGGTCGGGAACGATCTGGCTCGCCTCCTTGCGCGTACCACACCAGTGTTCGGAGTCGACTTGAACGATGGCGTTGCGATGGTGAGTGGCAGTATGACGAGCTTCTTGGGACCGGATGGTGGCGAATCCTTCGTTAATTTCACGACCTTGCCAAGACAATTGCCTACTGCTCTTAAGAGTGCTCGACCATGAGCGAATCTGAGTCGCGAGCTGTAACTCATTTGCACGAAACGTGTTGGTGATCATGTGTTGGTGCCCGGGACCTTTCCTTATGTTCTTCTTCCTGGTGGCAGTTGTCACATGGTTCCAAACCGTGTGACATGGGGCATGGCTTCGCCCATGCGTGGCATCATGTGAGGATAGCGCCGTCGAGAGTTTATTCATTGCGTGGAATAGCGCATCGAGCGCGATACAGATTTAGCTTTTCGATTCCAACACTGTGCTATTGCCAATCACGCTTTTGACTATACCAATCGCGTTATCATGGAAGTGGATGCCTCGTTTGATTCGAAACTTGCTGTGCAACGGGATGGACTGAGTCCACAGACGGAGGAACGGGCACGGCTTCTGAATCGGCGTCGTGCGCTTCGCTTGCTCTTGGCTGATTCTTCTGTGGCCCGCGAGGGGGAAGCTCTGAATGAGGAATTGAAGGAGGCGAGCTGGGTTCGTCATGCACACCGAGCTCGTGACCAGCGTCGAGTTCAAACATGGCTCGTGCAGGAGGCGGGGGGAATTTGGAGACGTGGGATGATGGTGGAGGCGATTCGAATACGTCGACGGGCTCCGGGTTCCAGATTCGGACCAACAAGCGTGATTACGGAGCGGTGATGGGGACTTGTCGAAACTGGCGATGCGCTCTATGAGCAGTTTGCGATAATAGGGCCCACAGGTGGGAGATGCCTGCAGGGAAAGGTATGGACTGGAGCGAGCCTATACTTGTGGAGGACGATCAATGGAGAGGAAGCATGCTGCCGGGCAATTCCCAGATGTCTGAAGCCTGCGTTAGACATGGGTCAGACATGTTTCAAACACGTTCAGGACATGGTTGGAACATGCTTCCGACATGTCAAGCACGTGTCAAAGTCGATGGCAGGACTGGTAGGGTGCCCGCTGTCGTGGCCTCCTCACGTCTACGCGACCCCTTGGAGGCGGGCCGCGGCGCGCGCGGAGCTCGGCCCGTGCCTCGGCGGGCAGGGCCGCGCAGAGCCGTTCCCGAGGGGGGCCCTGCCTCCAGAGCTCTGGTGGCTGCTGCCTCGTCCAAATCGCCTGGCATCGCTCGGGCGTGCGCGCTTTTCCTCGGCGGGGATTTCTGAGGGGCATCCTGGATCACCCTGCGAGACAAAAAAACACGCAGGAAGCCGAAAAGGCACAGGGAGTGGGCGTCCGGACGACGGGGAGATCGCGGCTGTCCGCATTGCGGGCGCGGCGTCGGAGTTTCGCGAGGTGAGCTGTGCGCTCCTCTTGTTCCCTGGTCCTGTCCACGGGGATTCTGCTGGTATTCTTGCTTGTGGGCAAGCGCCACTTAGGTGGGGCCGCAGCAGGGGTGCACCTCTTCCTCGGATAGACGGATTACACAGCGCATGGATTTTCGGGGATCTGACCAGCGCTCACATCAGGATCACGGACTTGTTCCACAGCGTCGGCGGGAGGAGGCAATTCTGATTCAGCACATCGCGTCATGCGCACTTGTGCATCTCGGGCGGCCACACATTATTATCGCACACGACATAGCGAATGCGCTTGCTTCAAGTGCGTGGCCGTCTACAGTGGGAGCTCTTTCAGACATGTTGCGCGATGACCTGGGGGCTTCGGCGCTCGACGAACCTGCTGGGCTAAGGTCGCCCTGGCCAGCCACGTTGATCCTTCGACCTGGGTGCGGAGGCTGCATGGGCGACGCGTGCGCGGCGCGGTCGTTTGTGCGCGCCTTCTCTCCTGCAGTGGAGTCTTGGTGGTCTGAATTTTCTGAGAGGGGCCCTAAGAGTCGTGCGCTTGAGGCTCGCGATCCGTTACCGGGGGAGTTGCTTGATTTATCCTGAGCGAGGCGCGCAGGATGTTCGCCGAAGAAGCTCGCAGGGGGTCGCGCTGCGTCGGTCGCCGAGCTTGTCGCGCCCAGTAAGACTTCGATTTGGGCCTCAGACGAGGCGCTCGACGAGCGCGGGGGGTACTTCCAGAACATCACTGGACAAGATACTCTCGTCTCTCTTCGCGGGAGCGGAGCTGGTGCTGCTTATCGTTTGCGTCGAGATGGGGCGGTCCAGTTTCCCGGGGCGCTTTCCTCGGTCGGTCAGAGTTCGGGGGCTGCGAGGCGCGCCGCGGCTTGGCACGCGCCCGAGTCGTCATCGCGGCATGATGCTTTCAGGATATGGGCGGCGTGGCACGGAGTCTTCCCGGCCGCCCGCTGATGTCCCGCATCGGTCACGCGACGTCGACTAGACGTAAGAGTGACCTTCCGCCAGAGAGACCTTTGGCGCGGGCGCAGATGGGTCCCCAGATGGCTGAAAACGAAGCAATAGCAGCTGCTTGCGCGCCCAGGTTTGGCCCCCCCGCGGCCCCCGAAAGGTCGCGCTCCAAAGGTCACTCTTACCCGGGGTCGCTCTTACGTATAGCCGAACGGGGGGCCATGCGCATTTACAAAATTTGTAACGCAGCTTTTGTCTGGGATTGAAACCCGGGCCCCCACGACGCGAGAGTGGAACCCGGTTTTCTTCGGCAGCCCCTCCCCGCGCTCGGCGTGCTAAGCACGGGTAAGCATGATCGTGCGACCGTGGCGCTGCCGGTCCTCTTCGCAGCACGACTCATGCTGAAATCTTTCGATGGCGGCGTCTTTCTTCGTTGGGAAAGGAAGCGCGCGCGGGCGCCGCTGGCTGCAAGAACTAGTGCGGTCTCAGTCTCCACGTCGTGCGTGTCTTGCGGCACTGTTGGGAGATAGCTGTGCGAAATTTAATTTTACTGTGGGTGGTGTTTAGCTGATGATGCGAATCCTCGGGCAAACTGTTCCGGGCTGATCTGGGGGACTATCGAAAGCCGAAACTGGGGCCGTCTTGTGGGGGGAGCTCAGCGGGCACTTTAAGTTCGTGTTCGCTGATGAGTATTGTCGGGGCATGTTTCTGAATATCGACAACCAGGAGTTCCGCGGCCCGGCGATCGCAGTCGCTATTCTGCCGCGCTCATTGCAAAGTCGCTGGCTGAATCGGGGCGTGAACATATCGGCCCTGGCGGGGACAGGAAGATTTGCACATCTGTAATACAGATGTGCAAGGTGAGGCACGAACCAGGGGCAGGAGGCTAAGGCCAGCAGGGGCAAGATCAGGGCAAGTGGGCACGGCGAAAAAAAGACAAACCCTCATAAAATGTGTTAATGAGATCCGCGCCTAGCCCAGGTTATTTCTGGACCAGGTCCCTGCCCCTATGATGTATGTTACCTGAAGAGGGGGGGGGATATCGAGGGCGTCATGGGCATCGGACGTCGGGGCGTGCGTTGACCATGGATAACCGATGCCCTGCACGTGGCGCTGCGTTGTGGGAGCGTGTCTCATCAAGGGCTCCCACGAGGGCGCGAAGTTATTCGCGCTTCGCGCTTCGCGGTCCTCGTTCCTTCTCCCCCTCCTCCTCGTCCTCCTCTTCTCCCTCTGGGGGGGCGGCGCGAGAGCGCGAAGTTATTCGCGCTTCGCGCTTCGCGGAGCGCGAAGCGCGAAGTTGGGAGCCCTAGGATGCCCTGCACGTGACGCTGCGTTGTGGGGGCGTGTCTCATGCCGGCGGCATCTCGTTCAACCGATGCGTCGTGCGCATGGCGTGCCTTCAGAGCCCCGAATCATCAGGGGTAACTCGGGTCAGGGATAACTCGGGTTCGTTTTTTCGGGAACCCAAACCCGAGTTACCCCGGACCCGAGTTACCCCGGATAACTCGGGCGCCCAATGCCTGGCAGGTCTCGGACCGCGGCGTCTGCGGACATTCCAGCCGGCTTGCCGCGCGCAGTTCGTGACCTTGACGGTGCTGAGCCAATCCTGGCTCCCGGGGCGCCTTTCCGCGCGCCTTCTGATGGGCCTGTTTTCCACCACCACCACCATAAGTTGGATGATGAGGAGGACGACGACGAAGAGGAGGAGGAGGAGGCGGAGGACGAGGAGGACGAGGACGAGGAGGAGGAGGAGGTGGATGACCCCTTCCCCCTCCAACTTATGGTGGTGGTGGTGGAAAACATGCCCATCACCTTCGCCCTGCCCCGCTCGCTGCGCCGCCGGCCTCCTGCTCGCTCGCGCCGAGAGCCTTCTCGGGGCGGGCAGTCCGCCGGCCTGGGCTCTGCTGGGGCGGGGCCGCGAAGGTGCACGGTGTTCACTTCTAACCCTGCGAAGGCTATCTGAGTTTTTTGGGAGCCTAGATCCTTTCATGTTGAATTGTTGTGTCCTGGGCCTCTCCCTGGACACTAGGGGGCCAGGAACAACAATTAGAATTGAGCACACTTAGGCATGAGCACGATTAGACATGAACGACGCGTAGAGATGGGGGGGGGCAGCAGCGCTGCGCGAGGTAGCGGGCAAGGCTCGGGGGAAGGCGCGCGGCGGCTGTTTTTTCTCGCGGCTCTGTTCCAGGTGTCGACCGAGCTTGCGCTGGCCAGCCTAAGCGACCTCCGCGGGGCCGCCCTCGCCGCTTTTCTCTCGGCCGCCGACCGGGTGGCCGTCGAGGCTTGGCAGGAGGAGGGGGGCGGAGCATCGCGGGGAGGCTCAGCGGAGGGAGGGGGGCGCTGGGGGTTCCAGCGACCTGGGGCTACCTTTTTTTGCGTCTTTTCGCGGCCATGCTGCGCGCGACGGGCCAGGGTTCGCAGTGCCCAGAGTCGTCGACATCTGTCTTCGACATGTGGTGGAAGGATCCTGCTGCTGCTGGTCTAGGGTCTGGCCGAGCTCATGTGTCATAGTCGCGCGAGGCCCACTCGCAAGGTCGATGGGGACGGGGACGAGCTGAGAATGACTTTCTGCGTGGACGCGCAGTTTCCAGATCTCGAGCACCAGATGGTGGCCTACTTCACTTAAGTCGGCGGGCGGAAGAAAATCGGGGCAGCCCCGGGGGCGCGCTGGAGAGAGAGAGAGAGAGAGAGCGAGAGAGAGAGAGAGGCGGCGAAACGAATAGAGAAAGTCGACGGGCAGTCGGTTGAATATCTTGACAGTCGCTTGCGTCCTTTCGTGGGGAGCGAACGGTTCCGATAGCTGGTGGAAAGGGAAGATGAGCAAGTAGCTTCTGCCCTGAGGGATGCCGCCGCTGCTGCCGCCAGTCGTGTTTCACCCCGCTCCTCGTCCTCCCAGCCCTCTTGAAGTCCACCTCAGCCAGAATATGTTTTGGTCGGGGGTCCCAGGGGATGGAGTTTGTTCCCGTGCCCCGAAGGATACCAAGTAAACGAGCCCCCAATCGACCGAAGTAGTGTTGTCTCTCATCGACTGCTTGTTTTGCAGTGGTTGTAGTTTGGAACGGTGCCCTAGTTCCCTTTCGGCGAACCCATCCACAGCCCGGGCGTGCTGTGGCCCGAGCGTTCCCCCGCCTGTAGGATCAGGTGGCGAGCTGTGGTCAGTCCGCCGCTCAGGTGTCACGCGTTGCAAGTTTGTATGTGAGGAGACCCTTGAGCTTTCAATGACATTATTATTCCCTCCTCCTCTTTTTCATGGTTTGGACAAAAAGGTAGATTGGGATCGTAGCTTCAGCCTCCCCCTCCTTCTCCTCCTCCTCCTCTTCCCGTTCGTCCTCCTCGCCATCCTCCATCTCTTCCTCCTCCTCCTCCTCCTCCTCCTCCTCCTTGTGGATAGGCCACACAAAAATTATAGGATCCGCGTCGTCGAGGTCGGGCCATGGCGAGAGTAAACCTTCGCAAGAGTGGCCTCTGGCCTCCTTCCCGGGCTCCCCCAAAGCTGCGCACCAAGGACGGCTGGTGCTCTGTTGCTCGTTCGGCTGCACGTTGGCATGAGACGCTTTCGAGGGGGCTGGCTACCTCTGCAGATGTAGGGCCGGTGCCCTCTCTGAGGAGCCGTCCCCCCTCCCCCTTCCCCCCCCTCTGCGCGCCGCCACGTCCAGGAAGCGGGCCTTTGGGGGAACGGGCGGCGCCGGCCGCCACCAGGCAGACCTGGCGCGTCCCGGCGAGGGAAGGCGAGGATCGGGGGCAACATGTTGGCGGCGAGCCCAGGGGGGAAGGCCCCTCCTCCTCCTCCCCCTCCTCCTCCTCCTCCTCCTCCTCCTCCTCCTGGGTCCTCCTCCTCCTCCTCCTGGGTCCTCCCCTCCTCCTCCTCCTCCTCCTCCTCCCTCCTCCTCCTCCCCTCCTCCTCCTGGTCCTCCTCCTCCTCCTCCTCCTCCTCCTGGGTCCTCCTCCTCCTCCTCCTCCTCCTCCTCCTCCTCCTCCTGGGTCCGGGAGGCGCTTCGCCGTGGTCGGGCCCCGGGGCCCCGCCGCGGGCCCAAGGGTTTTTGTAGAGGCCAGCGCCGTGGGGGAGGAGCCGGCCCCTGACGGGAGCCCCGATCCCAGGATAGGGGGCAGGAGGGGATCAGCGAGACTTCTTTACTCTCTCAGCGCCTCCGGAAGTTGCTGTCCAGAGACTGGCCTTAAGATCTGCTCAGCTCTGCGCTGAAAATGGCTTGAGCCAAAATGGCTTAAGAGCTGAGCAGATCTTAAGGCCAGTCTCTGGACAGCAACTTCCGGAGGCGCTGAGAGAGCAAAGAAGTCTCGCTGATCCCCTCCTGCCCCCTATCCTGGGATCGGGGATGGCCAGGGCCCCAGGTATCAGGAGGAAAAGAAACACACAGACACAATGAAGCTTCGACTTCCGAGAAAATATGGGAAAGTATGGGAAGTGGGCGGGAAGACAGAATACCCGAAAATATTGGAAAATATGGGGGATCTTTTTATTTGTGTGTATTTATTTGTGTGTCCCAGGGCCCCTTCAAGGTAAGGGGACCCGGTTTAGTGGTACAGTCAAAAGCGCTACGCGCGACTTTGCTCAGGGTGCCCTTGCGTCCTTGCTCTTCCTTGCTCTGACGTCCTCGAGGTTTTCGTTGTCCGCCGACCCAGAAATCCCAACTTCGGCTTCCAAGGGTCTTGCGTCCTGACCGCGCGTCCTTATTAGGGTTTTTGACAGTAGGGCTCCGGAGCCTTTGAATTGGCCAGAGTCACTACACCAGGTTTGCCACCGCTGGTGTTTTTTCGGGTGGCGGCAGTTCCGGTCAGTGGAAATGGGACGGGGGAGCGCCCCCAGTACAGATCACTAAACCAGGTTCCACTAAACCTAGTTCTGCCAACGCCCGATTGGACCCGCGTTCCCCCAGGGGCCGGTCTCCTTCTTGGCAGGCGCGCGAGGGCAACCCTTCGCTGGAGCGACCTTTCGTTGCTCTGCATCTTCGGGGGGCTCTTCCTGCCCTGTGGATGGCAGTCTTCTCTTGCACTCCGACGTGGGCTCGACGCGGGTTTCGACGTGGATCCGACACGGGATTCGGCACGGATCCGACACGGATCCGACGCGGATCAGCCGCGCTCGACACGGATTCGACACGGATTCGACGTGGATCACGGCGCGACGGGACAGACAAGGTCCCCCGAAGATGCAACACAATTCTCGTGCGCGGCTATCAGGGGGTGCCGAGCAGTCGGGCCGCTGCCGTTGCACCGCGTGCCAGCGATGGGCAGGTCGCGCACCGGAGGTCGCCCTTGCCTGGGGCCATTCCTGCGTGCAGCTGCTCCTCCTCGCGATCTGTTGTGATGGTCCCTGCGCTCAAGGCTTCTGGTCTGCTCCGAAGGAGGGCCGATTGTTTTTGGGGATCGTTGTCGGTTGTATAGTTATGAGGATCCCCTCCCGTCTGTCCTCCTCCTTCTCCTCCTCCATCTCCTCCTCCTCCTCCTCCTCCTCCTCCTCCTTCTCCTCCTCTATCCTCTCCCCCTCCTCCTCCTGCGTCTCCTCCTCTGCCCTTCTTTCCCTCCTCATCTTCCTCATCCGCTCCTCATCTTCCTCCCCCTTCTCATCTCCTGCCCCCGTCGTCGGCGTCGGCGGCGGCTTCGTGGTCGTCGTCGCCGTCGTGATCGTCGTCGCCGTGTGGTCGTCGACGTCGTCGACGTCGTCGTCATCCTGGTCGATGGGCTCTTCGAGGGGGAAATAGAGTGACTCAGACCCCCCCTCGTCGTGGAAGACACAGCGGAAGTTTTTGCCCGTCCTCGGCAACGGAGGCCCCTGCCTGGCGCTGGGAGCGATAACAAAAAAACCGCTGCGCACGAAAAGCCGTACCTGGGGAGGGCGTGCGGACCTACAGGGGTCACCCTTGCGAAGAAAGCACGACGTCAGGGGTCAGGGGTCAGGGGAGGAGGAGCGAGACGAGATGCGACGATCGAATTTTGGTTTGGATTGTTTGGGCCTGGGGAAGGCGTCCAGACCTACAGGAGTCACCGTTGCGAAAAACAGCACGACGTCAGGGGTCCCGGAAGGAGGAGCGAGAGGAGGTTCGACGAGCGAGTTTCGGTTGGATTGTTTTGGGCTTGTGGTGGGCTCGTCGTCGCCACGTCTGGACTTGTTTTGAAACACAAGTGAAGGAACTCCGTGGGCATCCCAATGGTCGTCGTTTTATTCTTCATTGTTTTGAGAATCGGCGCGGGCCCTCGCACCCCCCTTCCCCCCCCCTCTCCTTGGCGAAGATCTTGTCTGTTTTTTAGCACCTGTCTCACGCAGGTGGAGTCTCCCCCATAGGACGCACTGCTGCAAGCAGAAGCATTAAGCAGAGGTCTGGAGCCAGACACCCCCCTCCCCCCCCTTCCGCCCGGATAAGGAAACGTTGACGTGGGTATCGCAATAGAAGCATGCAGTCTGACTGAACTGGACCCCAAGCGAATTTTACGTGAATTTTGTTCCGCCCCGGGTGGCTTATGTTTTTGTCGCGTCGTGGTGCGGACCCCAGCTCGGTTGGGCCGTTTGGTTGCGCGAGCCATGCTGGCGCGACTCTGGGGTGCACTTGGAGGTGTCTCTTGGGACCACTTTGGTGGCCGTGGCCATTCGGGTGTTCAGTGGGCCTTCCTGGAAGCCATCGATGAATAATTCGCGCGCGGAGTAAGCGCCCGACGGGAATCGCCCAAGTCACGAGGATTAGGTCGCAGGGGGGGCCTTTCTGGCTCAATGGCCCAATAGTAATGTGGGAAAGGAGGAGGGGGGAGGGAGGAGAGGGGAGGGAGGACAAGCTAGGTGTGCTCGCGCCATACCTGACATCCAACCGCTCCTTCACATTCCTTCCTATTGCGCTGTTCCTTTCCCTAACTGGCGACGCGTGTCATAGCGGACCTGGAACCCTGAAGCTTACCCCATCGCGTTATGTGCAATCGGAAGCAGCGGAGCTGCGTACATTGGCGGAGGAGGTGGAGGATGTGCAGAAGGAAGAGCAGGAGGAACAGGAGGACGAGGAGGAACAGCAGCAAGCTGGAGCGGCAGGAGCGCGAGGAGCCGGACGCCCAGGGGAAGGTGGAGACGGAGCAAGGATGGGGGCGACGACGAGTAGGAGGAACCCGGATTCAGGAGGAGGAGCCCGTCGTCGTCACCCCGATGTCTTTGGTTCTTTCTCCCCCGTCTTCTCCCCTTCCCCCCCCTTCTTTCCCTTCCCCCCAGCCCCGCCAGCGCTCGAAGGGATGCAGCTCGACAGCCAGCACGCCCCGCCGCGCACGCGCCGTGGCACCCGCAGCGTTGGCAAGGGCTCCCACGAGGGCGCGAAGTTATTCGCGCTTCGCGCTTCGCGGTCCTCGTTCCTTCTCCCCCTCCTCCTCGTCCTCCTCTTCTCCCTCTGGGGGGGCGGCGCGAGAGCGCGAAGTTATTCGCGCTTCGCGCTTCGCGGAGCGCGAAGCGCGAAGTTGGGAGCCCTAGGTTGGGCGCGGAAGCGCGGTGGTCGCGCAGCGCACCAGCAAACTGGGGCGAGAGCGCCATTGTGAACGACAGCGGCACAGCGCCGAACTTTGAAATGAGGCCCACGCTGGAGCGGGAGGGCAGTATCGAGATGCCGAGCATGGTCCGCTCGGAAGGCTGCAAGGTGAACTGCAGTGTTCGCCAGCGTGGGCCCACGACAGTGTGCTTCTGGCAGCGCATGTTGTGCAGCGCGTGCTGTGCAATCTCTGTGGTGCAATCTATGTGGCGCAGTTGATTTTTACCCATGGTTTGGCACATCCCACGCCCTTGCAAACATCCCACCCACCCACCCGCAAGTTGGTTTGCACAACCTCTTAAGACCGACTACGACGACACCGACGACAACGACTACGACGACACCGACGACGTCTCCGACGACTTCGACGACGACGACGACGCCGACGCCGACGACGACGAAGACGACGACGACGTCGCCAACGAAGACGACGACGAGGGGGGAGGGAGGACGACGACGGCGACAACGACGACAACGACGACAACGACGAGGGAGGAGGGAGGACGGCGACGATGCGAACGACGAAGAAAGAGGAAGGACGGCGACGCCGACGACGACGACGACGAGGGAGGAGGGAAGGCGACGACGACGACGACAACGACGACAACGACGACGACGACGACGACGACGGCGACGAAATAGGAGGGACGACGACGAGGCGCCGACGACGGACGACGACGACGACGACGCCGACGCCGACGACGACGAAGACGACGACGACGTCGCCAACGAAGACGACGACGAGGGGGGAGGGAGGACGACGACGGCGACAACGACGACAACGACGACAACGACGAGGGAGGAGGGAGGACGGCGACGATGCGAACGACGAAGAAAGAGGAAGGACGGCGACGCCGACGACGACGACGACGAGGGAGGAGGGAAGGCGACGACGACGACGACAACGACGACGACGACGACGACGACGACGGCGACGAAATAGGAGGGACGACGACGAGGCGCCGACGACGGACGACGACGACGACGACGCCGACGCCGACGACGACGAAGACGACGACGTCGCCAACGAAGACGACGACGAGGGGGGAGGGAGGACGACGACGGCGACAACGACCACAACGACGACAACGACGAAGAAAGAGGAAGGACGGCGACGCCGACGACGACGACGACGAGGGAGGAGGGAAGGCGACGACGACGACGACAACGACGACAACGAAGACAACGACGACGACGACGACGACGGCGACGAAATAGGAGGGACGACGACGAGGCGCCGACGACAAACGACGACGACGACGACGAGGGAGGAGGAGCAAGGACGACCACGGCGAAAACGACGACGGAAACGACCACGACGCCAACGAGGACGACGACGACGAACACGAGGAACGACAGAGGACGACGTAGGCGACGACGACGACGACGCGGGAGGAGGGAGGACGGCGACGACGACGACGACGACGACGACGACGACGACGCAAAAGCGCGCGCGCATGCTTTTGTTGAACATCCGTGTTGCGAAACCTTGTGTTTTTGTAGGTTTTTTGGACACACGATTTGACTCTACAGGCTTACGCCACATCCGCCGACCCCTTCTGTGAGTGTTGCGAGGCCAGGAGTTTCTGGCCAGCGGCGTCTTGTGTGAGGGTGCGGTGTCGCGCGCGGGTGGTGGCAGATACGTAGGGGGTCCAAATGTTTGCGTGATGCCGGTGGTCTGGGGCGTGTTTTGCGAGCGCTTTGCGTGCTGTGCACCCGGGTGCGGGGTGTCCTTCTGGGAGGTCGGCCTTTCGACCCGCAACCAAGTGGAGGAGCACTGGAAGACGAAAGGAGCAAGAGTAGTGTGTGGAAGCTGTGATCAGCGAAGCATTACAGCGAAAAATGTGGCAGATGAATCGAACCGGGTGAAGAGGCTGTTGACGTTCGCAGCGCGCACGAAACAGTTCGCGCGGCAGCAGCACATTAGCGCCGAGCAAGATAGTGAGCACGTCGCGAGGAAGAGTCAGGTTGTATGCGCGGAGTGCATTGCAGTTGGCGTGACGGCTCGCAATACGGAAACGTCTGGGGGTCTTTTGGGGGCCTCCTGGGGGCCTCTTGTGGGCTCCTTGGGGCGTCTTGGCGGTTTCTTGAGGGCCGTTGGCGGCCTGTTGGGGCGCTCTTGGGGCCCCCTGGGGCCTGTGGGGGCGGAAAACTAGATTTTTGAATTGTTGGTTGCCCTCTTGGGCCCCTCTTGGTGCCGTCTTGGAGCCTTCTTGGGCCGTTTTGGGGACCTCTTGGGCCGTCTTGGGGCGTCGCGGGGCCGTCTTGGGGGCCTCTTGGGCCGTCTTGGGGCGGTTTTCGGGGCTTCTTGGGCCGTCTAGGAGCGTCGGAAAGCCCAGAAGGCGGATGTGTGAACATTGTACGTTTCACGACGGGAATACGTACATGTCTGCGTCCGGGGACCCTCTTGGGACGCATCTTGGGGGCCTCGCAGGGGCGTGTTGGGCCATCTGGAGGCCATTTCGGGTGTCTCCGATCGTTCTTGGACCGTGTGGGACCATGTTGAGCTCTCTTGGCAGCCACTTGGAGCGCTCTTGGGGCCGTCATCGGGGCTCTCTTGGGCCGTCTTCGGCGCCGCTTGAGCCGTCTCAGCGCCTTGTTGGGCTGTCTTGGGGCCCTCTTGGAGGCTTCTTGGGCCGTATTGGGGCGGTCTTGGGGGCCTCTTGGGCCGTCTGGGAGCGTCGGAAAGCCCGAAAGGCGAATTTGTGATACAAAAAAAACGCACGCTTTACGAAGGGAACGGGCTAATTTTTGCGTCTAGAGGCCCTCTTGGGACGCATCTTGGATGCCTCTTGGGGCCTCTTGGGGGCATCTTGGGCCGTCAGGAGGCCATCTTCGGTATCTTTGATCGCTCTTGGGCTGTCTGTGACCATATTGAGCTCTTTTGGAGGCCACTTGGGGCGCTCCTGGAGCGCTCTTGGGGCCCTTTTCGGGGCCCTGTTGGGCCGTCTTGGACGCTTGTTGGGCCGTCTTGGGGCCCTCTTGGGCTATCTTGGGACCCTCTTGGGGGTTTCTTGGGCCGTCTTGGGGCGGTCTTCGGGGCCTCTTGGGCCGTCTTGGAGCGTCAGAAAGCCCAGAAAGCGAATTTGTGAAAATTATACGTTTTACGAATGGAATAGGCCAATGTTTGCGTCTAGGGACCCTCTTGGGACGCATCGTGGAGGCCTCTTGGGGCCTCGTGGGGACCTCTTGGGCCGTCTTGGAGGCCTCTAGGCTCGTCTTGGGGCCATCTTGGGCGTGTGGGAGCGCTCGTTTGGCGTCTCGGGGCCCTCGTGGGCCGTCTTGGAGGCCTCTTGGAGCCTTCTGGGCCCGTCTTGATCCCCTTTTGGGCCCAAAAGAGCCCCGTGGCGCGCTCGTGCTGGGCCCGGGGGGGGGGGGTCAAATCTCCGGTTTGGGGTCCCTGGGGGGGGGATTATGGGGGGGGAACTATCTCACACGCCTAGAGACCCACAAGGGGTCGGCGGATTTTAACAGAAGAGTTGACACATCCCACGCACTTCCAAACATCCCACCCACCCACCCGCAACCTGGCTTGCAAAACCCATGCGGTGGCGATTGCGATGAGTGCTGGGTGTTAGCTGGTGCGTCTCTGCGGCCGCGCCAACCCGCGCGCGCGCAGCGGCCGGCTAGTTTGGCGCGACCGACGCGGCCGCGGTGGCGCTGACCGCTGGGCACATCCCAGCTGGCACTTCAGGCGAGTCGGCGACCTGGGGCGGGCGCGGTAACAAGGCAACGTCGACAACGGTAGACACGATGATGAGATGATGATAGTAGCGATGATGATGGCACTGTTGACAACGACGATGGCAAAGCCAGTGCGGGCGCCGATGCGGATCACGCCGACGACGATGACGGCGTCCTTGCGTCGGCGGTGAAGGTTGTGGAAGAAGTTCGACATGCGCGCGCGGCCGACGCGCGAGAGTGGCCCGCACGGTTCAGTTTGACACGGATCGTGCCCCCCCCCCAGCACGCGCGCAAGGGTGCGCGAATGATGTCGGCATGCGGCGCAAGAGGCCCGTTTGGCAAAATTCAATCACAATGTCAGAAAACCCATCGTGTTTTTTGTCCAAAAATTCGCAAGAGCGCAAGCGCACGCTTTTTTGAAAACTATTGTTGCGAAGCCATGTGTTTTTGTACGTGTGTTTGGACACTCGGTTTTGGCATCGCTACGCAACCGCAGGTTTTTGACGGATTCTGGCATGCGCGCGCGACGACGCGCGCGCGTACGCTTCGTCCCGTTTCTTGCAAACGGATTGTCGCGACGACACGCTCGCAAGGGCGTTCGAACGATTTCGACACGCGCGCGACCGAAACCCGTTTGGTAGCATTTTTTGTTTTTGAGAATGTTGAAACATCTGTGGTGGTTTTGTTGAGAGTTTGCAATAGCGCGCAAGTTTCCTTTGAACACCCGTGTTGCGAAACCAGGTGTTTTAATATATGTTTTGACAGTCGATTCTGAAATCCTTACGGCACCGAGAATGTTTGAAGGATTTCGGCATGCGCGCGCGACGGCGCGCTCGTATGCACTTCGTTATTCTTTTGCAAAGGACTGTTGGAAATTAATGGTTTGTGATAGCGGAGTGCGCGCGCATAGTTTTTTGGCAGAGGATGACGGGGGTAGCCGATACCAGTTAGGGTGAGATGATATGGATTCATATCTAAGGTCGGCGATAAAGCAAAACCATATGCACATAGCAAAACGGAAAAAAAGGGTACCGATAATCCCAAGGGGGCGGTGGGTAGAGTCCATTTTTTCCAGAAAAGATAGTTTATATGTGCGCAGTGAGTTGTCAACTCCACTGCTCGCGCAATCATCCCACCCACCCGCCCACCCGCACTTTGGTTTTGCATACACCCATGCGGCGGCGATTGCGATGAGTGCTGGGTGTTAGCTGGTGCGTCTCTGCGGCCGCTCTAGTCCGCGCTGCTCGCCCGCGCAGCGGCCAGCTAGATTGGCGCGACCGACGCGGCTGCGGTGGCGCTGACCGCTGGGCGACCTGGGCGGGCGCGGTATCATGGCAACGTCGACAATGGTAGCCACGAGGATGGTCGTAACGATGCTGGCGACGATGATGACAACGACGATGGCAAAGCAAGTGACGGTGCCGATGCTGTATTCGCCGACGACGGTGACGGCGTCCTTGTGTCGGCGATGAAGGTTGTGGAAAGCGTTCGGCATGTGTGCGCGGCCGACGCGCGAGAGTGGCCCGCATGGTATTCTTTGACATGCATCGTGCCCCCACAGCATGCACGCAACGGTGCCCGAATAACTCCGAAATGCGGCGCGAGAGGCCAGTTTGGCAGAATGGAATGCGCATGTTGAAGCGCATGGCTTCCGGATGACTTCACAACAGTTCGCATGTGTTTGAAAACTGGCGTTGCCAAACCATGCGTTTGATACACTGTCGGGGAACCCGATTTTGAAACTCTGACGAGATTAGGCTTTTGAGCGATAACGGCGTGCGCGCGCGACGACGCGCGCGTGTGCATTCGTCCCGCTTTTACAAGGGACTCTGGTGACAGCGCGCGCACGGGCGTTCGAAGGATTTCGACGGGTGCGCGCGAAAGTCCTGTTTGGTTGCATGTTTCGAACGCGTAAAAATACGGCTCTCCTAGCAAGTATCAAGAGCGCGGGCGTTTTTTTTGTGTTGTGAAACTTGGCGTTGTTTTGTCATGCTTTATATGTATGTATGTACGTATGTGTGTCTGTCTGTCTGTATGCCTGCCTGCTTGCTTGTCTGTGTGTTTGTCTCTTTGTCTGTATGTATATATGTATGAATGTGCGTAGGTATGTATGTATGTGTGTTTGTATGGGTGGATGTATGTGTGTATGTATGTATGTATGTATGTATGTATGTGTATGTATGTATGTATGTATGTATATATATATATATATATATATACACACGCATGTATATGTCGGATACTCGATAATGACATGCTGACGAAACCCACGGTTTTTGAAGGATTGCGGCGTGCGCGCGCGACGACGCGAGCGTGCGCACTTCGTCCTATATGTTTCACGGTTTTTTGAAAAGGGATTGTTTTTGATAAACGACTGTGCGTCATAGTTTTCCGGAGGATGATGGGGGGGGCGATACCGGCTTGCTTGGGATGATATGAGATCATATTTTGGGTGGGCGATGAGGCAGAGTCAATTGTAAATGTCAAAGCGGAAAAAGGGGATTCGTCAATTCCCGGGGGGGAGATTTTATTCTTCTTGTCGAGAGGAGAAGTTACATACATGGTAGAACCTGAAGTTATCAATTTCACTGCTCGCGCAATCATCCCACCCCCCCACCCGCAATTTGCTTCGCAAGACCCGTGCGGCGGCGATTGCGATGGCGGTGTTGGCGTTGGCTGGCGCATCACTGCGCCCGCGCTGGCGCACGCAGTCTCGCGCGCGCAGCGGCCAGCTAGTTTGGCGCGGCCGACGCGGCCGCGGTGGCGCTGACCGCTGGGGGCTTTCCAGCGCGTTTCGCAGGCCGCGCTGACGCGCAATCACTCCAGTGCGAGTCGGTAATCCGGGCGGGCGCGGTATCACGGTGGCGTCGGCAACGGCACGCGCGATGTTGATAGTAGCGGTAGTGGTGATGATGATGACGATGTCGACGACGGCAAGGCCAATACCGGCGACACTGCTTGTCACCCCGATGACGATAATGGTGTCCATGTATCGGTGATGAAGGTTCTGGACTGATTTCGACATGCGTGCGCTGCGGACGCGGGCGAATGGCTCGCGTGGTGTTATTTGACAGGGATTGTGGACCCCCGCAGCAAACGCGCGAATGCCCTAGAATGGTTTCGCCACGCGCGCGCGCGGGAGGCCCGCTTGGTTGAATTTGATGACCTTGTTGGCGAACCTATGATGGTCATGAGAAGTCGTAGGAACGCGCGCCCGCATATTTTCGAACTCGATATTGCAAATCCGTTGGTGTTATTTTATATGCTTCGGGGAATTTGATTTTGCATGCAGTCTAGACGAAGCTTCGGTTTGTTTTGGCAGATTCAGGCGCGCGCAATGACGCGCGTGCGTCGAGTTTGTCACTCTGCCCCATGTGCAACGGGTTGTGGGCCATGTTTGTGTTTTGAAAAAGCAGCTGTGCGCACATCGTAATGATTGACAGAGATCAGAGGGGGCGATAACGACCTTGTTGGGGTTGTATGAGTTCGTATCTGGTGCGCACGGTGGGACATGACCGTATGTACTTTGCAGTGCGTCAAGGGGGAACGATACCTGGGGTGGGGGGGTACGGGGGGCTGATGTAGATTTCTTGTTTAAAAATGTGAATGGAGGAACTATGTTGCGCAGTCCTTGTTGCGGCGACGGGCGGCGACGAGGCGGCGACGGGGCGGCGACGAAGCGGCGACGGCGGCCACATAGCCGCCATACCGACCCTCAGGCCCAGACGACGGGCGGCGACGAGGCGGCGACGGGGTTGCGACGGCGGCTACATAGCCGCCCGACCGACATTCAGGCTCAGTCCGTCGTTCCAGAATTTCAGAGCCCTTGAATGCAAGCTTTGCTGGGGGAAAAACTGATATTCCTTTTTTCACCAATCAGTGCTTGCACTGGAGGGGTCCCAGCGGAGATTGAAAGCTTTGGCGAAAGTGCCGGGCCGATTTCGGTATAGGCGGCCGGGCTCCGGGTTCCCAGGTTCCCTGCTTCCCGGGTGCCCGTTTGCTGCTTCCAAGCCGATTTCGGTAGGTTGCGGGGTTCCCGGGTTTCCGGGTTCTCGGTTTCCTCGTCGATCTCTTTATCGATCGGTCTCACCATCGATTTCCTTATCCACCTGTCTATCGATCTCACTATCGATCTCACAATCGGTAGCACAATCGGTTCACTACCGGCATCACTATAGATCGCACGGGCGATCTAACGATCGATCTCACTATAGATCTCACCGAATATCTGTTTTTTTTTCTCGGGCTGAACCAGTGTAGAGCATCTTGGGTCATCTTGCGAACGCATGTAGCCTAAACATGCACGGGGAGTGGACGTCCGAGCGATTGCAAGAGGGGCTTGAGCCCAAGGAAGGGATAACCGAAGAAAAACGCATCGGTTTCGCCCCCAACATTCCCCAATCTGTGCTAGAACCGAACGGGTCCTAGCGGATCTTGAAGGATTTGACGGACGGGGGCGGCCGATTTCAGCAGGCCGCCGGGTTCCCGTGTTCCTGGTTCTGGGTTCCCCGGTTCCCGGCTCCGGGTTCCGGGCCGATTTCGCTGGGCGGCGGAGTTCCCAGGTTTCCGGGTTCCCTGGTTCCTGGTCGATCTCCTTATCGATCGGTCTCACCATCGATGTCATTACCGACCTCTCTATCGATCTCATCATCGATCTCACAATCGATCTGACGATCGATCTCACAATCGATCTAACTATATATTGCACGAGCGATTCCATGATCGATCTCGCACTCGATCTCACTGAATTTACTTTACCTTTACCATCGGTCTCACGATCGGCCACACTATCGTCCTCACTTTTCGGTCCCACTTTCGATCTCACCATCTATCCTACAATCGGTTTAGTTGTGTATGCAATTTATCTTCAAGCCATCCACTGATGGTGACGTCTCGTTTTTTGTTGTTGTAAAATGCAAAAAGGTGCGGAGCATCTTCCGCACATGGTCAGGGGAGAAGAGAGATGAGCATTCGTATGGAGAACTTATTGTAGAGGCGGGGAGTGGAGGGTTTCTCCGGGTGCACGGGATCAACAAACGTTTGGAGGCTGCAGTGGAGAAGTACGAACAGTACGAAGCTCAGCTCAACATTCAGAAGACTGTGGTGCTGGAGCTGCGCACGGAGCTCACCAATGCAGAAGGCGAGCACGCGACTCTCTTGCAGGACTTGGTCGAGTCTCAAGAGGCGCCTAAGCAGCCACCCACTTCCACGGTCAAGCTTGCTCTGGAGGACATCATGGATCAGGAGCGTCTCGCGAAAGTCTTCGACATCAGCGTTTCGGACCTGTTCAGGTGTGACGGTGTGGAGCTTGACGAGTCTGACAACATCGAGATCGAGTCACGTGTGCAACAGCTCAAGGCAGGGCTCACGGCGATGGCGGGCACCCTCTTCGCCGAGGCCAAGCAGAAGGTCGATGGCCTCAAGTCCGCCCACGCGCAGCACATCAAGAGGCTTGCGGCCAAGCGGCCTCGAGTGGAGCAGGAAGCGCCCTTCGAGGAACCTCCTGATGCTGGTGCACCCCCCGCCGAAGGAGATGATGGCTCAGCCCCGCCGCCTGCTGCCGAGGTGGCGCCAGGCACGGTACCTGCTCCTGGCATTCCGCAGGCAGCCACGGTCGGCCAGTTCGCGGGCAAGGGCGTTCCACTTCTTCCTGGAGCTGTACCAGGCGGAGGCGGCGCCGCCTCTTCAGGCGCGGCGGGTGCTGCAACAGCTGCTCCGACCACGCCTTCTAAGACAGGCACTGCTCGTGAGCGCGCTGACCGCATTGCCGCGGCCACTCACACAGTCAACGATTAGCTACCCCCTGGAGGCCAGCCCTGATGCTCGTCGCCTCCTCGAGTCGTCGGTCGATTGGGGTCCGCAGGTCCTTCGCTCGGAAGGCTGCCTCCAGGGGGGGTTTGAAGCACGTAATATATTTCTGCACACGGAGTTTCGCTCCGTAGCGCAAGCTGCCCTCATCCGCAAGAGGGGAGCGCTTCGTCGCAAGGCTGATCGGACCCCTGTTTCTGCCCCTGTGTCTTTGCTGGACTTTGCGATGCCAAGGGTACTGTATCCTGTGCTCTCCCTTGGTAAGCCAGCGCGCAAGGATGCCACGGACGGGGCTGGCCCGCACGTGGCCACTTCTGTTTGCCCCCCCGTGGATGGGGGATCTCGTCCCCACGTTGAGCTCGTCGCGCTCGGAAATTTAACGCCAGGATGTTCCAAGGGCAAATTCGAACCCTTGGATTCTCAGAGGGCTCAGCACCCCTCTGACTGTTTCAAGTCGCCAGCTCACTCTGTCAGCAATGTCTGCCTGCCTGTGCCTGCTCCTCTTGTCGGCAGCGAGCAGCCATCGGCCTCTAACTCTGACAGTTTGGTGCCACTCACGATTCAGACCATTAACGCCAACTCGTGGGGTACGTTGAAGGGTTTGCTCGAAGATTGCTCAGCCCACGTTGCGCTCGGTCAGGAGCACCGTCTGATTTCCAAAGAGGACATCGAGCAGGCCAGTGCTTGGCGCATTAGGCATGGATGGAAGTCGGTCTGGGCCCCTGCTATACCCACCCAAGCGCAGGACACGAGTGGGGGTGTTGCCGTTTTCGTGCGCTCCTGGATGGGGCTTCTGGAGGTCGAGGATGCCATCACGACGCCTGGGCGATGCATCGCGTGTTCTGCGCACCTCCCTGGGGCTCCCCCCATCCTGGTTGCTTCTGCCTGCCTTCACCACTCAGAAGGCCTCAGCGATGATAATCTGCCTCTGCTCGCGAGGCTCGGCGAGCAACTTTCTGCTGTAGGCCAGCCGTGGGTGCTCGGTGCCGACTTTAATCTGGGGCCTGCCGAGCTCGAGTCGTCCAGTTTTGTGTCGGAGTTGAGGGCGTCCCTCATCTTCCCCGTTGTCGCTACGCACTATCCTGTGGGCCCTCCCACGACGTTCGACTACTTCGTTTGTTCGGGCGGTCTTGCGAAGGGTCTCAAGTCGGTCGATACGCGATTGGATACGGAGCTCTCCCCCCATAGGCCCGTCCAGTTGATGTTCCACCCCAAGCTGGCGGTGCCTCACGCACTCTCGTTCAGGAAGCCCCCCCCCCCCCTGCCGTGTCAGGCTGTCTTCGGCCCTGCCCCCAGAGAAAGTTGTTGGGCTGGGGAACTTGCGCTGGCGTCCGAGGCTGAACGTTGTCTCCAGAATGGGGACGGGCAGGGGGCCAAACGTCTTCTGGGCCCTCTCTACAGGAAGTGGGCCGACCACGCTGAACGTGACCTTATTCCCCTGGTAGGTGTTGCCCCCCAAAAAAAAAGTTAGGCCCCAGGGGTTTGGGCCCGCAACTTGTGTGGAAACCTATCTTGGGCCAGGATGGTAAGGTGCGTTATCCTGGTCATCGCGCGATCCGTTGGCTTGGGCAACAGCTTCGCGCCTTCATGCACGCTAGGCGCGGAGGCGCTGCCGCCGCTGCTGCCGGGCTCAGTTGCGCGTTGGTGGAGCCCCCGCCCAGCATCTCGGCCGCCGTGGAAGACTACGAGCCGCTGTTCAAGCGAACGGCTCAGGAGGTCTCCGCCCTAGGCTCTGGTGGGGACGTTGAGTCGCTCGCTGATCTGTACACTCAGGTTCACGAGGCCGTCAAGGCCGCCAGCACCAAGTACGCCGCCAAGAGCCGATCAGACTGGGCTGCTTGGCTGCATGTAGGCATCAATAAGGGGGCGAAAAGGGTTCATCAATTCATTGAAGATCCTGTTCCGTGGGTCCCTCTTCGACTCTCTCAGCTGCTGGGTGCGTCGTCAGTGATCCTCTCTCTTTGCTCAAGGCGGAGGGAGAGAGGTTCAGCAGTATATGGGGTGAGGGTCGCGGTGCCGAGTTTGATGGTCAGGTCATCGAGCCTCCTCCCCGACCCACGGCCAGCGAAATCCGTGATATCGCTAAGTCCTACAAAGATTCTTCGGCCGTGGCTGTGGACGGATTGCGCCGCGAGCATTTCTCTCTGTTGCCAGATGCTGCTCTTGACTGCCTCTGTGCCATTTTTTCGGTCATGGAAGCGCTTGGCTGCCTTCCTCCGCAGATCTCTGTCGTCACTTTGGCTCTTCTGCCGAAGCCTACTGGTGGCTACAGGCCGATTGGGGTGCTCTGCTCCTGGTTCAGGGTTTGGGGCCGCTGTCGGCGGCCCTTTGCCCTGCACTGGGAGCAAGAACACCCCGAACGGTACTGGGCTGCTGGTAGGTTTCGTGGAGCTGCCGATGTGGTTTGGCGTCGAGCTGTCACCGCCGAGACGGGTCTTGCCATCGGGGAGTCCCCTTGTTCTGTTCTCTTCGATTTTCGCAAGTTCTATGAGAACACCAGTCTGAAAGAGCTCGAGATCCGTTGCAAGAAACATGGATTCCCTCTCGCGATAGCCCGTCTTTGCATTTATGCCTACAGGTGTGGGCGCTTTCTCTGTCTAGGAGGGTGGCTGGAAGGCCCCTACTTCTGCCTGAATGGGGTCATCGCATGATGCTCGATGGCCACCGCGTTCATTCGTGTCTTCTGCCAGGACGGATACGATTCCCTTCCCTCCATCCCCAGGCTCGACCTCGATGTGTATATTGACGACCAGGGTCTCTCGTGTACGGGCCAACATCGGACCGTGGTCAAATCGATCATCGAAGGGGCCAAGGCGCTCCACGCCATCGTTGAGTCTTGTTTCGGTTGCTCCCTCGCCCTGGACAAGACCGCTGTTGTTGCTTCCTCGAAGGCCTTAGGGGATGAGGTTTCTTTTGAGATTTCGCATTTAGGAAGTAAGTTTACGTCGAGTGCTGTCAACTTAGGCGTTGACTACACGGCTGGCCGCGCGCTTAGGGTGGCGGGGCGCTCGGTGAAGTCAAAAATGCGCATCGCCAAGGCTGCGAGGGCGGCCAAGAGATTAAAGCGTCAGAATAAAGTCATCTCTCGGCCGCAGGTTCTCAGGGTGTTTTCCTCGGGGCCCCTCTCGGGGGCTTCGTATGGCACTGAAATTACTGGCACTAGCGACCTTGAGTTGCTTCGCCTCCGTCGTCAAGTTTTCTCGGTGGTCCGACCTCGATCTCAGTTGAGATCTCTGACGACGGCGGCTTTGCTCGATTGTGATCCGTGCTGGCGCACTGCCGCCGCCCCCATCCTCCGTTGGTCCAAGCAGATCTGGCTGGCCCAGACTGGGGCCTACTCTTGGGGTTTGGGTTTTCCCTCGCTGCGTCGTGCGTGGGAAGCTGTGTTCTCCAACCCTGCCTGCTCCTGGAGAGCGGTCGCGGGCCCCGTGTCGGCCCTTCGGATGTCCCTGGTTAGGCTGGGCTGGTGCATGGACAACTTCATGACGGTGCGAGATGACCGTGGCTTCTCTGTCCCCCTCGGCATTATCTCGCCTGCCCTGTTCAGGATCATGCTCAAGGACGGTTATTTTAGGATGTTGGAGCGCCTCTCCGCCGAAAAGAGGGGCGTGCTCCCTAGGATATGCTATGATGTGCTGCTCGAGGCCCTGGCCTCCAAGAAATACACGGCTCTCCAGAAGGCCCACATTAGAGCGTTCGCCACCGAAGCTTTTTTCACTGGAGATCGTGCTGTGAGCTTAGGCTACGTCGTGGACGGCACTTGCCCGTTCTGCGGCGCCTCGGACACGATCTTCCACCGGTTGTGGGAGTGCCCCCACGAGCCAGTGGCTGAGCTTAGGTCATCTCTAGTGGACGCTAGCACTGTAGCCGAAGCCTTAGCAGCTAAGGACGACGAGGAAGCTGTGTTCGTGTTTATATCTGGGGCTTTCCGCCACCCCGCCGACGGGTACCCCAGGCCCCTCACTGAGACGGAACATGGCCCGTTTCTTGCGTGGCACCACCAAGATATCTCGTCGCCCTCTGGGGCTACTCCTGGCATTGAAGTTTGGGGTAACGTTTTCATCGATGGCTCTAGCAGCCGTCACACTGTTCGGGAGCTCTCTCGGGCTGGCAGCAGTGTGGTGATGGTCGACGACCAAGGGTCGGCCGTCGCCGAGTTTCGGGCCCCCGTGTGGGCCCCTTATCCTCAGACGCCTCAATCGGCCGAGTTCAGCTGCTGGACTTGGGCCAATGTGCTCGCGTCGGCCTGCATCGATGTGTTCTCTGACTGCAGCAATGTGGTCAAATTGGCCTGTCGGCCCAAGGCCGAGCAGCTGTGTGGGAAGAGGGCTTACTCAGGTGCTTTCCTCCAACTCTATGCCCAAGGTATCACGCCCTCCACGTGCACTAAAGTCGCAGCTCACAAGGAGCTGGATGAGGCGGGTATCGACGCTGCCGAGCGCTGGAGGCGCCTCGGCAACCATCACGCTGACGCGGCAGCCAAGCATGCCGTGCATCTACATCCTTCGTGTCCTGTCAAGCTAGCGGCTGCCGACAAGCTTGTCACGCAGGCGCGCCAGACAATTAGGCTGGCGGCCCATGTAATGCATGTGTGGCCTACCTTGGACCTCTCCGAGGCAGGCCGAATTCCAGCCCCGCCAGCCGCTGCTGCAACGTCCGCTGGTCATCGCTGAGAAATGTGGTCTGGAGCGTGGCGCTGTGCAGTTTGCCTCAGAGGCAAGCGATCTCAGAGTAGGCTCCCGCCAGGTGCCTGCTCTCAGGTTTCTCGGCTTCACGCGTCCAGTCAGGACGCCCTCGAGCACCGTACGATAGCGTTCGATTGCTCCGATGGCTCGGTTTTATGTATTTGCACTAGGTGCAAAGCGCATTCCAGTGGAGCCTCTGTCCGCGGGTTAGCCGCCAAGTGCCAGCCGCCTCCGTCGCGCGCAGCGAAGTGCGGCTGGGAAGCCCTGTGCAAAGGCAAACACCCGCATTATAGGCAGCAGAAAGCGGGTGTAACGGATGATGTCGGCAATCTGATGCAGTGCTTCAACACGTATGCCTAATCTTGTTTCTAAGGCCTGCTGCACCGCCTCGTTGCAGCTGGCGTCAGATCCTTTTAAGGACTCAGAGGAGAGCGTGGAGCTCAAAAAAAAATCCTCCTCCTCCCTCTCCTTATCCTCCTCCTCCTCCTCCTCATCCCCCTCCCCTCCTCTTCCTCGGGTCGCCTGCGGCCCCGGGGGAAACCGTGCAGCGTGGAGGAGGACTAGGGCATCGATCCGTCAGTGCGGCCGTGACCAATTAGTCTGTAAGGAGGGCGATGATGACGATGGTAATCATTATGATAGTGATCATAATGATGATGATGATGATGATGATGATGATGAGGATGAGGATGATATGATGATGATGATGATGATGCTGCTGATGATGATGATGATGCTGCTGATGATGATGATGATGATACTGATGATGATGTTGTTGTTGGTGGTAAGGGTGGTGATGGTGATGATGATGCTGTTGATGATGATGGTGATGGTGATGGTGATGCGGATGGTGATGGCGATGGTAAGGAAGAGGGAGACGAAGACAGATAAGACGAGAGGGATCGACGGCGGTAGGGATGACGGGAGGAGATGTAATGCGAGGGCGATGTGGACGTCGACGACGTGGACGGCGACCACCGACCACGACGAGCACAACCACCTTGACGACGACGACGACCATGACGAACGACAGGGGCCACAACGAAAACATCGACCGCGGCGACGACGGCCACAGCGACCACGACCACGACCACGATGACGGCCACAGTGTCACCACGACGACCACGGGGATTACCACCGCCAAAAAAAAACACAGCGACCTTTGCGACGACCACGACGAAGGACGACGACGACGAAGTTTATCACGACCAGGATCGTGACGACGACCGCGGTCATGACGGCCGCGACGTCCACGGCGCCCCGTGGCGACGCCTGCGCTCGCGCCAGGACCGGGGCACCAGGTTGCGCCAGATGTCTCAGGACCCCGGGCCCGCGCGCCCGAGGCGGCTCCGGGGGGCTCCAGGGGTTGCCCCCTCCTCCTCCTGCTCCTCCGCCCTTCTCCTCCTCCTCCTCCTCCTCCTCGAGATTCTTGTTCGGGAATTGCCCGTGGCACCCCCTGCTTCTTGCTCCACTTCTCGGCAGCGAGCCCTCGGGGGAAGCGAGAAGGGGCGGGCCCCTCTCAAGGCTCGCAAGGCCTCTGGGCATCCGAGCTCCAAGCCTTTCCCCGAAGGCACATGGGACTTCTCAGAAGGCGCGAGGGCTTCTGCTGTAGACGCGCTCACGGCGATGTAGGTAACGGCAAGGCAGTTCTCGGTGTCGTGGCCGACGACGCCGACGCCGACGCCGACGCCGCCAACGCTGACGACACTGCCGCTGCCGCCGCCGCCGACGACGACGTCGACGACGACGAAGATGTCGACGAGGACGACGACGACGCCGCCGACGCCGGCGCCTCACGACGACGACGCCAAAAGCGAGGACGACGACGCCGTCGACGACGGCGACGCCGACGACGACGACGCAACGACGACGCCGACGCCGCCGGCGCCGACGCAGGCGCCGACGACGCCGACGACGAACCCGACGCTGACGCCGACGCCGGCGCCGACGCCGACGCCTGTGCCGACGCCGACGCCGACGCCGACGCCGCCGCCGACGACGCCGACGTCGACGCCGCCGCTGCCAAAGCCGCCGCCGCCGACGACGACGATCACTTCGACGAGGAGGACGGCGACGCCGACGCGCAAACGCCGAAACCGACGACGACGACGCCAAAAGCGAGGACGACGAGGACCATGCCGCCGACACCGACGCTGACGCCAACGCAACCGCCGCCGTCGACGACGACGACGGCGACGCGACGACGACGCCGACGACGACGCCGCCGACGACGACGACGCCGCCGCCGCTGAAGCCGACGCCGACGCCGACGACGACGCCGACGCCGACGCCGCCGCCGACGTGGACGCCGACGCCGACGACGACGACGCCGCTGCAGCCGCCACCGCCGCCGCCAACGCTGACGCCGACGACGAGGCCGCCGCCGCCGACGACGATGACGACGGCGACGACGACGCCGACGCTGATGCGCCGACGACGACGCCACGACGCTGCCGACGACGACGGCGACGCCACGACGGCGATGCCCGACGGCGACGACGACGACGCCACGACGATGCCGACGATGCCGACGACGATGACGCCGACGCCGACGACGATGCCGACGCCGACGCCAATGCCGACGACGCCGCCGTGGACGCCGACGCAGGCGACGACGACGACGACGACGACGACGACGACGGTGCCGATGTCATCGGCGAGGACGGCGAGGACGACGCCGTCGACGCCGACGACGCCGACGCCGACGCTGACGACGCCGACGTCGACGCCGACGCCGACGCTGACGACGACGCCGCTGCCACCGCTGCCGCTGCCACCGCCGACGACGACGACGTCGACGTGGACGACGACGACGCCGCTGCCGCCGCCGACGACGACGCCAACGGCGAGGACGCCGAGGCCGCCGCCGACCACGACGACGCCGACGCCGACGCCAACGACGGCGACGACGCCGACGCCGACGTCGACGCCGACGCCGATAACGTTGCCGCCGCTGCCGCCGCCGCCGCCGCCGACGACGACGACGACCTCGCCGACGCCGACGTCAACGACGCCGACGACGACGACGCCGACGCCGACGACGAAGCCGAATCCGACGCCGCTGCCGTCGCTGCCACCGCCGCCGACGACGCCGCCGACGTCGACGAGGACGCCGCTGCCGCCAGCGCCGCTGCCGCCAGCGCCGCTGCCGCCGCTGACGACGACGACGCCAACAGCGAGGACGACGAGGACGACGCTGGCGACGACCACGCCGACGCCGACTCCGACGACGCCTCCGACGCCGACGCCGACGACGACGCCAACAGCGAGGACGACGAGGCCGCCGCCGACGACGCCGGCTGCCGCCGCCGACGACGACAACGACGCCGACGCCGATGCCGCCACCGCCGTCGACGACGACCTCGACGCGACGACGACGACGACGACGACGACGACGACGGCGTCGACGCCGACGACGCGAACGCCGACGCCGACGCGGACGCCGACGCCGCTGCCGCCGCCGACGACGACGACGTCGACGTGGACGACGACGCCGACGACGCCGATGCCGATTTCGACGCCAACGGCGAGGACGCCGAGGCCGCCACCGACGACGACGACGCCGACGCCGACGCCAACGACGCCGACGACTACGTTGACGATACCGACGCCGACGCCGACGCCGACGCCCCTGCCGCCTCTGCCGCCGCCAGCAGCGACGACGGCGACGACGACAACGAGGACGCCACTGCCGCCGCCGACGACGACGACGCCCACAGCGAGGACGACTCCGACGACGCCGCCGACGACCACGCCCACGTCACTTCGACGACGCCGCCCACGACAACGACGAGGACGACGACGACGACGCACCGGCGCCGACGCCGACGACGACGACGCCAACAGCGAGGACGACGAGGCCGCCGCCGACGACACCGCCGCCGACGACGATGACGACGATGACGACGCCGCCGCCGCCGACGACGACGACGACGCCGGCGACGCGATGACGACGACACGACGACGTCGTCGACGACGCCGACGACGCGATCACGACGACGACGCCGTCGCTGACGAGGACGACGCTGCCACCGCCGCCGCTGCCGCCGCCGACGTCACCGACGTCGACGTGGACGACGACGCCGCCAACGGCGAGGACGCCGAGGCCAACGGCGAGGACGCCGAGGCCGCCGCCGACGACGACGCCGACGCCGACGCCAACGACGCCGACGACGACGCCGACGACGCCGCTGCCGCTGCTACCGCCGCCGACGACGACGACCACGACGTCGACGAGAACGCCGCTGCCGCCGGCGCCGCTGCCGCCGCCGACGACGACGCCAAAAGCGAAGACCACGAGGACGACGCCGCCGACGACCACGCCCACGCCGACTTCGACGACGCCGCCGACGACGAGGACGACTACGGCAACGACGACGACGACGCAGCCGCTGCCGCCGCCGCCGCCGACGACGCTGATGCCGACGCCGACGCTGACGCCGCCGGCGCCGCTGCCGCCGTCGACGACGACGACGACGACGACGATGACGGCGATGGCGATGCGACGACAACGACGACGACGACGACGACGACGTCGATGGCGCCGACGCCGACGACGCCGACGCCGACGCCGAGGCCGCCGCCGCCGACCACGACAACGACGCCGACGCTGAGGACGACGACGCCGCTGCCGCCGCCGCCGCTGACGACGACGACGACGACGACGTCGACGTGGACGCCGCCGACGCCGACGCCGACGACGACGCCAACGGCGAGGACGCCGAGGCCGCCGCCGACGACAACGACGCCGCCGCCGACCTCGACGCCAACGACGCCGACGACGACGACGACGCCAAAAGCGAGGATGATGAGGACGACGCCGCCGACGCGGACGCCCACGTCACTCCGACGACGCCGCTGACGATAACGACGAGGACGACCACGACATCGACGACGACGCCGCCGACGCCGACGCCGACGACGACGACGCCAACAGCGAGGACGACGAGGCCGCCACCGCCGACGACACCGCAGCCGCCGCCGCCGACGACGACGACGCCGACGCCGACGCCGGCGCCGCTGACGACGACGACGACGACGCGTCGACGACGACGACGACGACGACGACGACGGCGACGACGATGACGACGACGGCGACGACGACGAGGAGGACGGGTTTGGGTTTCCAGCCCTTTCCGAGTCTTCGACGGGGCACATCCTCCCCGCCCCCCTCTTTTTGCGGCGGGCCGCCCGTAGGTGGCAGTACGGAGGGGGCGGGCCCCCCCCTTCGGCGGGCTCAGCAGGCCACCAGCCTCCAGAGGGGCTCCCTGGGCCTCCTCCTCCTTCTCCTCCTCCTCCTCCTTCTCCTCCTTCTCCCCCTCCTCCTCCTCCACCTCCGGCAGGCTCAGCTTCCCGGCCTCCGAAGGGGTTCCCTGGGCCTCCCCCGAAGCCGCAGAGGGCTTCTCAGAAGACCATGGGGCCTCTGAGGGGCCCTGCCGCCTCTGGCGGCCTCGCGCAGACGGGGGGGGGGCAGAGTTAAGTCGGGCGTGTCCCTCTACAGGGGGAATATTCAAAACTAGTACAACAAATAGGAGAACAATGTTTCGCCCAAAATCCCCCTGTAGGGGGACACGCCCGACTTAAGGGTAGGGGGAGGGAGGCAGGCTTCCCAGAAACGCCCCTGCCTCTTAGAAGGCGCGGGCCTCACCTGTAGATGTCAGGCGGGCCCCTTCTAGGAAGCAGCCTCCTTCCCCCCTTCCCCTGCCCCCGTCCGCGCGACGCCAACTCTGAGAAGGCCCGCCCCCTTACCCTCGGCGCGCCGCCGATTCCTTGTCGACAACTTCTCGTCGCACCGCCAGGCGTGTCGGCAGGGCGGTCTGGTCGTCTCCTCCGAGGTGGCCCCGCCGCGGCTGGCCCCAAGGCCCGACATAAATAGCGGGAGCCGCTGCGCCGCGAGAAGGCTGCCTTCTGCCGACATGCAGCTCTCGCCTCAGCGCCTCGCAGATCTGTTTCAGAAACTTCCGACAGACATGACCCACTTTTTTTCAGGTTCGCTGCTTCTCTTGGCTGGTGCTAGCTTTCGCCGCAATCAGCGGCTCATCAGGCTTGAGCCTAAATTGGCTCTGGATTCGCACTCTACCTGCAAGGAGGAAAGACTGGTCTACTCTGTAAGAACG
>CAUYUJ010015451.1:258549-277680 GCA_963575745.1 Prorocentrum cordatum
GGCCTGAATGCCAGCTTCTTCACCAAGGCGGCCATCGAGGTTGCCCGCGACACGGCGATCACGCTCTTCCCGGTACCGCGGGCACCACTGCAGGCACCAGCAGCTTCGGCTACTGTGCCGGCGGCTCCTGGTCAGGTCACCCAGAAGATCAAGACGTCGCACGTTGCGGGCCCGCTCGACGAGACGGAGGTGCCCAGGTGCGGATCCCGCGGACGTCGAGCAGTGGGGCCGCAACTACAAGAGCATCAAGCGTGGCCCCCCGCTCCCAGACAAGGAGCCGACCGACGACCAGATCGCGGTGATGCACACCCGCGTTGTCGTCCTGGAGCCGTACGCAGACTTCTCGGTGCTCACGCCCACCAGCCGGCATATGGCGAAATGCCTCCGCCACCGGAGCTGGGTCTTTCAACAGGACGGCACGTGCCAGCCGTTCGATGCACGAGGCCCCGGTTCCCTGGTTGTGTGGGAGTCTTGTTACGCCGTTTGGGAGGTCATCATGTTCATGCTGCGCTTTCCCCCGACGGCGCCGGGCGGCGAGCCGCAGGATGTCCTCACCCCCATCGATTCCGAGACCTACTTGGAGGCCCGGAGTGCTGGCACCTCTGCCAGCGTGCGGAGGACCAGTGCCGCGCCGAGCATCTGCTGCGAGTCGCGTGCCAGCTGTGCGAGGAGACTGGCCGCCCAGTCACGTGATCGGAGGCCCTCATCGCTTGTGCCCGCGACGACCGCTACTGGGACCGACACGTTCGTCGACCTGCGCTCGGCTTCCTGGCGAGGGGTGCGAAGCGCAATGCCGACAAGGAAGAGGAGGAAGAGGATGAGGACGACGACGACGCGGACCATGCCGGAGGTGCGCCGCAGCCATCGCGTGGCAAGAGGCGCCGGCTCGCCAGGCAGAGGAGGGCCGCCGCGGACCTCCAAGGGCGGCGGCACAGGAAAGGACCGTGGCAAGGACAAGGGCGCGCACCCCAAGAAGAACAAGCGTGGCCTCTATTACACCACGCGCGAGGGGCAGAACATCTGCTTCTGGTACGCCCAGGGCGGTCGCGACGCTTGTCCGACTCCGCGCCTGGAGCGTCGGGCCCATGTCTGCCAGAGGTGCTTGCTACCCCATCGCAATTCCTCCGAAGAGTGCCAGGGAGCACGTTGACTATGTGCTCATCTGGCGCCGGGCCAGGGCCCCCTTGGCAGCGATTCGGGGAATGCCAGCCCATCCCCTTTGCAGGAGGGCCCCCGTGCCGAGACGGACGCCGACCCCCCGATGGAGTCCCAGTTCTTCCAGGGCCAGCCAGACGGGGGGATCGGGAGCGTGCGAATTCGGATGCGGTTGGAGGCCTCCGGAACCCGAGCCGCGCAGATGCGCGATCGCCCGCCCTGCGCCGCACCGGCAGCAAGGTGTGCGCGTTGCTCGAGCACGTTGGCGCCCAGGCGAGGAACCGATCAGAGGTCGTCGGGGTAGCCGCTCGCTTGGGGACTGGGGGCTCGTCCAGCTTCTCGGCGAAGCTCCTGGACTACACCCGGGGCTTAGTCAGGGAGGCCCTTTGGGATTGCGCTTGCTGGCCAGAACTCCGAGGAGCAGCAGGGCGAGCAGTTCGACCACCGTCTTTGGGACCGCCTCTTCCAGCACGCCGAAGATCCCGAGACGGCAGTGCCCGGGTGGCTCCGCGACGGATGCCCGACTGGCATTGGCGAGTCAACCATCAAAGCGTGCGGCATTTTCTCCCATCGGAGGGCGCCTCGGCCGCCATCCAATCCTCCCAGGAGTTCGCGCGCATCCGGGACCGGAGGGAGTGGCGGCACGAGTTCCGCAAGAACTACGTCACGCGGACAACGGGTCCTTCGCCGCGGCGGAGATCAAACGCATCGCGGACGAGGCTTTCGTCGAGCTCTTCCCTTCGTGGGAGCAGGTCGTGGCTCGTTGGCCGACGGTCGTTGCTAGCAAAGTTGCGCTCCTCACGAAGGTTCGGGACGACGGCACCACGAAAGTCAGGCTAATCATCGACCACCTGCGGTCGGGGGGGAACGGCTTCGTCGACCTCCCAGAGCGCGTGGTTTTGCCACGCTTGTCAGACCTCATCGACGGGATCGTCGACCTCATGGCCGTGGACGACCAGGCCACGGACGCCTGCTACGAGGTGTGCGTGGTGGACTTCGAAGACGCGTTCCACATGTTGGCGATCCGCGAGGTTGACCGCGGCATCACTTGGTATCGCTCGGACGCGTGCGCTTCTTCTCGGCAGGGATTAAGGAGCATCCTGGATCATCCTGCGAAAGAGCCACGCACGAAACCGACAAACACACGGGGAATTGACGTCCGAGAGACGGGGAGATCATGGCCACTCGCACCTTGGAGGGTTGGGCCGTCTTCAGGCGCCTCTGCTGCGGCATGGCAGCGGCTCCGTTGGTTTGGTGCCGGGTCAGCGCGGCCGCGGCTCGCGTTGGGCAGGCGCGTTTCCAGGTGTTCGTGACGACCCACCCATTGCTGCGAGGGGGGCTGCGGCGACCCAGGCTTGGCTCACGGGCGCGCTGCTGTTGCCGTGGAATGTGCTTGGGATTTCAATTAGCGGAAAGCCCACCGAGGGCAGACGGCGCCGTGGATCGGCGCCCAGACCACCCTCGAGCAACGCGCTGGGGCGTGCTCGCCACCCTTGCTCCGCAAAGGTGGCAGAAATGCGCGAGAAGGCCGAGAAGTTGCACAGGGCCACGGGCATGGTCATTATCAAGCCCGTGCAGCAGCTCGCTGGGCAGCTGTCATGGGCCAGCGCTTTGTTCCCGTGGATCCGATCGTTCAAGTCTGCTCTGTGAGCCACGATTGCCGCACGCGCAGCAGAGCATGCAGTGGCGAAGTTTTCTCCAAAGAAGCGGCCCACGCAGCTGTTCTTCATCATGCGCGTGAGGCAAGCCATCGCGTGGGTGAGGTTGCTGCTCGCAGATCTCGACAGCACGCCGCATGGCAACCTCGCCGTGAAGAGATGGGCGGACGCTGCGTTCAGGAGTGCGGCTATGCGCGCGTGCGTCCGCACAGGCGCTCCCCCACTTGGTGTCGGCGGAATGTTATTCTGCCGTGGCCAGCCTGCCGCCTGGATTGCTGGTGAGCGCACCAGCGCCCACCGCACGGCAACTCCGAGCCACCTCCCATCACCGCGTGCATCAGCTCCGAACGCGGGGGCCTCGGCCGCCGCCTGCCATCGCGCGCGCCGACCCAAGCGCGGCGCTCGTCCCCGCCCGAGCGGCCCCGACCGACGGGGCCTCGGGCAGAAACTTGAGCCCAAATGGCCACGGATTGCCTCAGGAGGAGGAGGAGGAGGAGCAGGAGGAGGAGGAGGAGGAGGAGGAGGAGGAGGAGGAGGAGGAGGAGGAGGAGGAGGCAGTCCGCAGACGCCGGCAGCAGCCCGCAGCTGCAGGCTGAAGGGGCCGCGCCGCGCCCTCCTCGGAGAGGGCCTGCTCCTGGCTGAGCACGTCGCTTCTTGCTGGCCACGACCCCCTCCTCCTTCTCCTCCTCCTCCTCCTCCTCCTCCTTTTCCTCCTCCTCCTCCTGCTTCTCCTCCTCCTCCTCCTCCTCCTCCTCTCCTCCTCCCTTTCCTCCTCCTCCTCCTCCTCCTCGCCCTCCTCCTCCTCCTCCTCCTGATCTACGCTCGTCTCCTCCTCCTCCTGCTCCTTCTCCTCCCCCCCTCCTCCTCCTCTTCCTCCTCCTCCTCCTCCTCCTCCTCCTCCTGCAGACCGCTCGAGCAAAAAGCTTCGTTGCCGAGGTCGTCGGTGGGCCGCGTTCCTGAGCTCTCCTCTCAGAATTCTGCAGCACGGTCGGCGATGTCCTTGTCCATATCGAGGTCGGGCACCCTGACGCCTACGCCATCTGGCCCAGGTCCTCTTGTGCCTGTGCCTGGGGCGGCAGGGCGGCCTTTGTGTACTGAACCTTCTCAAACGCCTCCAGCTCCGCGTACTTTGCCTCGTGCTCGCGCAGCTGGCGCAGCTCAGCGTCGTGCGCCCCCTGGGCGTCCGCAAGCTCCTGAGCTCGCTGTGCAGGGCGCGCCTTCGCCTTCTCGATCTGGCTGCCGTCCGCGTGGCGAGGTCGACCACGGCGGGCGGTGGTGGGGGGGGCAGCTTCCTTCTGGGCGTCCGCGAGCCCAACCTAGCCAGCTGCGACCAACGCCTTGTGGACCGCCTCCACAGGCTCTGCCGCACTGAGGTCCTGGAGCTTCTCGGGCACGGCAGTGGCGCCCCCGTCCTCGAAGTGGCTGGCCCAGTCCTTAGCGCAGTCCCACTGGTCGACCGTGCTCGTGCGCTTGGCCTTGGTCTTGCCACTCTCCGAGGCCAAGCCCTTCTCACGGCCTGCTCCTCCAGACCTCCATGGCGGCACCCCGCAGCCGAGAGCAGCGCGCGACCTGTGGGCGGTCAGCACGCTGGGCGGAGCTCTGGCCCCGCAGGCCCTGCACCCGGCGCGTGACAAGTCTTGTGGGCAGCCACCACACTTGTCCGTGCACATCCACTGCGTCTCTCTCTCTCTCTCTCGGAGCCTTCTTCCCAAGCGCATTCTTCCATGCCATGGGCCTGTCGGGCTCGTCGTGAGATGGGTGTCTCGCAAGCACGAGCCGCTCTGAAGTGCGCGCTTGCTTGCAAGCTCAGGTCGAACACCTGCGCCAGAACGGCTCGGAGGAGGAAGGAGGGGGAGGAGGAGGGGGAGGAGGGGGAGGAGGAGGAGGAGGAGGAGGAGGAGGAGGAGGAGGAGGACGAGGAGGAGGAGGAAGAGGAGGAGGAGGAAGAGGAGGAGGAGGATGAGAAGGAGGATGAGAAGGAGAGGGGTGAGCCGGGAGGAGGGGGGGGATGGGGGAGGAGGGGAAGGCATGAGGAGGAGGAGGAGGAGGAGGAGGAGGAGGAGGAGGAGGAGGAGGAGGAGGAGGAGGAAGCCCTGAAATCTATGAATTCATACAATTCAGCGGTGTGGCGTCTGACGTACAGCTGTCGGGAAGGCTTATGGTGCCGACCTTTTGGGTTCGGGCAGGCTTCTGGTCCCTGAGCCTTATAAGGTTGGAAAGGCGTATGGTGCCCTTCCGTGCCCACCCCGTACAGCACACAGGGGCTTCGCACCGTCCCGTGTGGGGGGAAGGTGGGTGTGCGGGCCGCCCCCCTTGACGCCGCACGTACCACGTCAGGGGTAGTGAGGCAGGTTTTCCCATCCTTTCCCCTCTCACGTCGAGCTTCAGGCCTGTTCCTGGCAGGCGTCAGGCAAACCTCAGGGGGGCCAACGAACCCCCCCCCCCACCCACTCACCCACCCACCCACCCACCCACCCACAGACACACAGACACACAGACACACAAACACACAGACACACAGACACACAGGCATCCGTAGCCATTTTGGCTCAAGGCCATGGAGCACCCGACCACCGCAAGTCGTCCGCGGCGCTCAGAGCGCGAGGGGCTCCGCGCTTTGGGCCAGCTCTCGGGTGCGTGTTCTTCGGACTTCGGGCCTCTGCAGAGAGGCCGCAGTTTTGGGCCGCGAGGCCATTCGACAGAGTCTGCCTTGCCATGGTGGCGCACGGACAGCCAGCTGGGGGCCGCTCCTGGGCCGGCGTCGCGGCGGGCGGCAAGGCCAAAGGCAACTGGAGCTACTGGGTCTGCTCCAGCCGTCAGTGCAGGGAGTGGAACTTGTGCTCGCATTGGAAGTGCCGCAGCTGCGGCCGAGTGTCCCCGCCGTGGGTCAAGGCAGCCCAGCCGCCAGCGGCTGCCACTGGCCAGGAGCAGCCCGTCGCCGACGCCGAGGGCTCCGTCGTCCAACCCCGTGGGAGGAAAACGAGGCGCCAGGCCAAGCGCACTGCTGCCCGCGCGGCCAGCGCGGGGGCCGCCAGTCTGGCAGGCGTCAGCGAGGCCAGCAGCGTGCAGCCGTCAGCCGTCGAGCGGCACCGCCAGGAGGTCAAGCGCATCGAGGACTTCCTCGCGGCCCCTGGCGAGTCCATCGACGAGGTGTGCCTGCAGTCGCTGCGCTCGGCCCTCGACCGCGAGCGTCGCAGGCTCTCGGCAGCAGAGGCGGCGCTGGCGGAGCGCAGGAAGGCCGACCCCCCCCTGCCCAAGGCGCTCCACGGCGCTGGCAACGCCCTGGGGAAGCTGGTCAGGCAGGGGCGGGCCAAGGAGCAGGCGCTGCTCAAGGCTGAGGAGGCCCACGCGGCAGCCATCGGGGAGCGTGAGGCAGCCATCGCGCGTGAAGCAGCATGCGCTGAGGCTGTCGAGGAGTGCCGAGCTGCTCTTGAGGCTCACCGTGAGGAGCAGAGGGCCGCAGAGGCCAGGCAAGCCAAGGAGGTCGGCGCGGCCTTCGTCGGCACGGACTTGCTCGGGATGGTCTTCGGCCTCATCCAGCAGGTCGAGGCCTTGCCCCAGGGTTTCGCCGCGGGCAACGGGGATGCCGCCTTCGCGGAGGTCGCCAAGCAGATTGCGGCGGTCCGCAGGCATGCACCCCCCGAGGCCAGGGGGCGCTCTTCCTGGGCCGACACCCCCCTCGACGTCTCGGACGAGGACCCCGACGGAGATGAGGAGGAGCGGGTGCGTGCTTCGTCGCCCCCCCTCTGCAGGACGCTGCCGAGCGCGGCCAAGCTGCACGGCGAGGAGAGGCGCATGGTGCGTGGCCCTCAGCCCAGCCGCTGGCGAGGGACCTGGCCAACGCGGGCGCAGCCCTCCTTGACGACCAGCCGCTGGCGACGGCTGTTGGTGGCCGTGCTGGTGTGGGCCGCAGTCGGGTTTGACGTCGACTCGGCAGGCCCGTGTTCGGTCGACAACAGGAGGGTCATGCGGCGCTTGATCGAACAGGTGCCAGTGGAGCGGGGGGCCCAAGGCCTTTCCCTGGGCCTGGGCAAACCTGCGAGTGCGGCACCTGGCCAAGGGGGAGCGGAGAGGGCCGCCGACGGGCGGGTGGCCGATGCCCCTCACCCCCCCCCCGCTCCCCGTCGAGGCCGCTGACGAGCGGGTGGCCGAGACCCTCGACGGGTGCAGCCAAACCAAGGTGTCAAGTGACCAGAGGACGAGGATGACGGCACAGGAGGCCTGCATTGGCAAGGGTAGCGTCGGGCCGCAGCCCGCCCCCGAGTCGGACCCTCGAGGACCTGGCCCCCTGCGTGCTGGCCTGGAGGTCCTGGGCTGCAACGGTAACGTTTGGAACAGGAGCGTCGAGGTCCTCGAGGCCTTCTTCCACGCCCACCAGTACTGGCCGCAGCTGGTCCTCCTCCAGGAGACGAGCCTAACCCAGGAGCGCCTTCCTGGGGCCAGGGCGCTGGCACGCCGCCTCGGCTACACCGCTTTCTTCCATGAGGCTGTGGCCACGGGCCAGTCTGGCCCGAACGCCACGTCGGGCGGCGTCGCGATCCTGGTGAGGGCTGGTCTCCAGGCAGAGGAGTCCGCATGCCAGATCCCTGAGGCCCTGCTCCACCGCCTCATTGGCGTAGAGGTGACGGCGCCGTCGGGCCTCCGCCTCCTGGCCTTGGCTGGGTACTTCCAGCACTGCTTGGGCCCGCGGGGGATCAACCTCGACCTGTTCTCCTCGGTCGCGGACCTTGTGGCATTCTCGCTCGACTTGCCCTGGGTCCTCCAGGCTGATTTCAACATGGAGCCTGAGCCCCTGCAGGAGCTGGGCTGGCCTGCAGCAGTTCGCGGTCAAGTGCTTGGACCCTCCGAGGCGACCTGCTGCGCCCAGGGCTTGGAGCACGTCTACGACTGGTTCGTCGCGTCGTCCGACCTGGCCACGTGCACGGCGTCCTGCGCGACCACACTCAACGACTTCGGGCTGCACCCGCATTCTCCGGTGCTGCTGCGCCTCCAGGACGTCAGGTGCGATGCCCTGGTCGAGGTGCCCTCCCGTCCTGCTCGGTTTCCAGATGTGGAGGTCAAAGGCCTGCGCTCCCGCGAGGACGCCCTGGCCCAGGCCTTCATTGTCGGCAAGCGCGGGAAGGTGTCGCAGAAGGAAGTTGCTTGGTCATGGGCTCAAAGTTCGCGCCCGGCCTGTCTCTCCGTTGCCTTCGGCGAGTGGACCGAGGCGGCGGAGGGCACTCTCACGGGCATCCACGAGATTGCGCCAGGCGACCTGCCGCGCTACCTTGGGCGGGCGGCAGGGCCCAAGACCAAGCGCATGCCCTTCAGCGCGCTGGTGCAGCGCGAGGCCAGGTTGAAGTTCAGCATGCTGACCCACCGCCTGAGGAGCTGCCTAGCGGTCGCCCTCCAGAGGCTTCGGGCCGAGCAGGCCAGCAGGTGGCGCCCGAGCCACCCTTGGTGGTATGAGTAGGAGGCGGCGGCGAGGGCGAAGCTCCTGGACGAGGCGGCCCAGGAGGTGGCTGGTCTTCGGAGTGAGGCCCTCCCTGGGGCCTCCGACGAGGAGCGGGGCGATCTCGCCTTCCACGCGGGGGTGAAGGGCTGCCCCGCGGCGATCGCGAAGCTGCAGTCGTGGCTCCTGGCGCCCCAGAGGCGCGATGCCGCTGAAGGCGCGGCCGCTTGGCGCAGCTGGGCTCAGAAGGCGGTGGAGAAAGGTGGCCGCCTGGCCCACCGCTTCTCCAAGGTGGCTCCCACGCCTGTGGTCAGGGACGCCGACGCTGGGAGGCCGCTCGTCGGCACGGACGCAGTGGACCAGCTCGCGCGCACGCGGCAGCGGCTCTGGCTCCAGGATGGCTTCTCCCGCGGAGTCGGAGCCCACCAGTGGGATGTTGGCTCGTGGACGCTGCCGCCCATCACCCTGGAGGCCTTGCAGCAGGCGTGCAAGCGCTACGGCCCGTCTGTGGGGTTGGACTGCGACAACCTGCACCCCGCCAGCTCCTTCTGCTGCCAGTGGCGCTCCAGCTTCGCCTGATTGACATCCTCGCGGCGTTCCAGGATGAACCTTCTTCGATCAAGGGACAGGTGGCGCTCATGGGGCAGGTGGCCCATCGCGCTGCTCCCGCTGGCCTCGCGGCTTTGGTCCCGCCTGAGGCAGCCGTGCTGTGCCCGATGGGAGTCGGACCACAGCTTCCCCTTCTCCTGGGGTCGCGATGGCCGGGACTGCGAAAGAGCGGGCTGGATCCACAACTGCTTCGCGGGCTTCGCGATGGCCTCCCCGCATTTCGAGGTGGCCAGCCTGTTCCTGGACATCCGCAAGTTCTACGAGCACGTGCGCCACGACGTCCTCTGGTCGTCCGCCCAGCGTTTCGGCTTCAACCTGAAGCTGCTGCGCGGCCTCCTCGCCATCTACCAGGCCCCGAGGATCGCACTCGCAGGAGGCATGGCGTCGGCCCCCTTTGGGGCCAGTGGCACAGTGCTGGCGGGCTGCGCGTGCGCGACGGCTGTTGCGAAGCTACCCCGTCTTGGAGGCCTCCTCGCAGCTGGGGCTCAGCGGCCTCTGGCCACCCTGCGCAACTTAGTGGGCGACGTCTCGCTCCAAGCTGTCGGCTCGGCGAGGCTGGTTGTGGACCAGCTCGTGGGGGCCAGTGGGGAAGTGCTGCGACACCTGCGGGATCACCACCTCCCGCTCAATGAGGGCAAGTCCGCGTTCCTGGCCTCGTCGGCACAGGTGGCGGGCGGCCTCGCCGCCAGCTGGGCAGCCCTCGGCTTCGATGTCAAGCGCGGCCCCCAGGCCCGCAATCTGGGCACCGACGCCAACGTGACCCGCAGGGGGGTCCATGAGGGAGGCGCCCGCGCTGTGGGAGGCCTCTCCCGTGCCAGGCGGCTGAGAACCCTGGGCTCGGCGGGGGCCGCGGTGGTGCACATGCGCCGCGCTGGCCCAACCGCCGCCATGTCGTGGGGCAGGACAGTCACAGGGTTGCCTGACGGCGAGCTTCACTCCTGGCGCCTGGCGGCTGCGCGCTCGGCAGGGAAGCTTCCCAAGGGCGCCTCCCTGGGGCTGAGGCTCAGGGCGATCGAGGTGCAGCGCTCCACTGACCTGGGCCCGAGCCCAGCCCTTGTCCGCGCCGCGGTGCAGATGGCAGCCAGCCTCCTCCAGTCGGGAGAGGTGCCCCTGAGGATGTTCGCTACCTGCCTGGAGGAGGCCGAGCGCAGGCACGGCAACGCCAGGGCGCCCTGGGTGAACTGCAAGAACCCCGTCGACGCCCTGGCCCTCTCTCTGTTGCGGGTCGGGTGGCGCCTCTCGGCTGGGCACATCATGCACACCGACGACGGCCACGCCGTGGACATGCTGATCATGGACCCCCGCGAGCTCGGACTGCTGGCTGCGGCAGGTGCTCGCAGGGCCTCCGACAGGGCTGTGATGACGCGGCTTGGGCACGGGGCCGCCCCCGCCATGCCCTTGTTCTGGGACGCGCTCGGCCAGGTCATCGGCCCGCGCTGCAAGTTCAGCTACAGGGAGAAGGCCGCGGTGGTGAGCTACCTGTCCAACGCCCACTGGCCGCAGACTCGCCTCTTCGCGGCTGGCGAGCGGGGCCGCCCCCGCTGTTGCGCTTGCGGCGAGGGGCGTGGCAGCCTCTGGCACAGGCTCTTCGAGTGCCAAGCCCTGGCCGCTGAGAGGAGGGACTCGGTGTCCGCCCGCCTCCTTCGCTGCGCCACTAGAGTGAGGCAGCGAGGCGAGGAGGCGGGGGAGTGCTTCTCCAGGTGCTGGCTGCCGCAGCCCCCGCAGACGGCCTCGAGGTCTGACGCGATGGCAGTCATGTGGGTGAACAGGCCTGCCGACGGGCTACTAGGCGGTCGCCTCTACCTCGACGGCTCGGCGCTCGACCCTGAGTTCGAATGCGTCCGCGGGGCAGGCTGGAGTATCGTGCAGTGCGACGAGTTCGGCAACCTGCAGGCGGCGGTGCACGGCACGGTCCGCCTCGACCTGTGCCCTTTCCAGACGGCGAAGGACGGCGAGGACTTCGCGGTCTGGATGCTGAGCCGCTACCTCGGGCCTTCGATCATCGAGATCAACATTGACTGTGCGTCCACAGCCAGCTGCTTGAAGCTCGGCAGGAGGTATGCGACGGCGGCCAACAAGCCCAACGCTCACCTGTGGTCGGCCGTCTACGCCTCGCTAGACGTCGACTCGCTCATCGTGAACAAGGTTGAGGCTCACTGCACAGAGATCGATGTTCGCGAGGGCAGGATCTCGGAGGGTCAGCGGCTCGGGAACGCCCACGCCGACAGGCTGGCGAAGGCGGGAGCGGCCCTCCACAGGGTCAGCGCGACTGCCAGGCGCGAGTTCTTCGGCACGATGGAGGTCGTGAGAGAGCTCTCCAGGTGGATCACGCAGGTCTCAATCGTCTGGCAGGGCAGGGCCTCCAAGGACTGCGAGGGCCCCCCCGTGTGCGACGAGCGAAGGACGGCTGTCTCCTTCGCGGTCCCGCTGGAGGAACGTGCTGACGGCCTTCGGGCGGCTCCCGTGAGCGAGTCGGACGCCGCCCCCGCCGCCGTGGAGGCCCGCGGGGAGCAGGCAGGCAGCCGCCCCGCCGCTGCTGGTGCCTGGGCCTCGGCGGCACGCGACGGCGGAGTTGCGCTGGGCGCCCTGGTCTTCGCCGTCGCTGGCCACGCCCTCGCGTTCGCCAGGTGCGGGGGGGGCGGCGACGAGCAGGAGATCATTGCGTGCACCAGGTGCGGAGCGTATGCGAGGCTAGGCGGACGCCCTGGCCCGCAGCCCAAGCTCAGGGAGCGCTGTCCTGGGGCATCAGGCCTCCCCAGGTCGCTGCGCGACCAGAAGTCGCGGTGGGAGCGCGGCCTTCACCCTGGAGGCACGCCGCACGCCCGCGACATGCGGAGGAAGGGGGCGGAGGCCCCCCGCCTTCGCAAGGAGGCCGAGGTGCCGCAGGACGCCAGGGTGCGCTTCCAGAAGTGGCTCGGCGTTCAGCCTGATGATCCAGCGGGCGTCGCGAGCAGCGCCTCGGTGGCCGACGCTGCTGGGAGCGGCGCTGGCGGTGCGGCCTCCTCTTCGGCTGAGGTGCCCGCTGCGGCTGGAGGCGCCGCTGCGGGAGCGGGATCGCGGAAGGCCTGGCTGGATGCTTACGGCCTCGACGAGGAGAGCCTGCGGAGCTGGGCAGAGGAGGCCGAGGAAGCCCGACTCGAGTCGAGTGACTCGAGCGCCAGAGCAGGAAGCGACGCCGAGATTGCGGAGATGGAGGTGATTGAGTCCGCGCTGGCCCCAGCCTTGGGGCGCTCGGCCCGCGCGATCGCGCGTGTGCCGAGCCTTGGACGCTCCTGGCTGTGGAGCGCCAGCCTGCCTCTCCTCCTGTCCTCCCTCTGCGTCCGCCTCCTGTCCTCCTGGGCGTTTTGGACCCCTTGTGGCCGCGGGCCTTTGCGCGTGGGCGTGAAGCTTCCTGCGCCTCGCCTGCCTCGCCGTGCCGCTCGGGGCTGTGCAAGCATGTTTGGGGCGTCGCCCGTCGCTTGCATGCACGGTTGTATATATCCCAGCGCTTCGCGCTGATGCCCCTCGACGGGGGCCTGAGCTGACAGGCCGAGCGGTGCCTCGGGGGCGATGTGCCCCGGTGGCAGCCTTCTGCGGCTCGTCTGGGCTCTCGGGATCCCTTGTGGCCCGCCCCTGTCTTGGGATGGCCCCTTGGGGCTCTGGCCCCTCAGTGGGGCCTGGGCGTCTTGTGGGCTTTTTTAGCCTTTATAGGCCCCGCGCTAACAGACAGACAGGCACACAGACACACAGGCACACAGACACACAGACACACAGACACACAGGCACACAGACACCCACTCACCCACCCACCCACCCACCCGCAGACACACAGACACACAGAGACACAGACACACAGACACACAGACACACAGGCACACAGACACACAGACACACAGAAACGCAGACACACAGACACACAGGCACACAGACACCCACTCACCCACCCAGTCACCCACCCACAGGCACACAGACACACAGACACACAGACACACAGACACACAGACACACAGACACGCAGACACGCAGACACACAGACACACAGACACGCAGACACACAGGCACACAGACACATAGGCACACAGACACACAGGCACACACAACACACAGGACACACAGACACACAGACACACAGACACGCAGACACACAGACACTCAGACACACAGACACACAGACACACAGAGACACAGACACACAGGCACACAGGCACACAGGCACACAGGCACACAGACACACAGACACATAGACACACAGACACACAGACACACAGACACGCAGACACACAGACACGCAGACACGCAGACACACAGACACACAGACACACAGACACACAGACACACAGGCACATAGGCACACAGACACACAGACACGCAGACACACAGACCACAGACACACAGGCACACAGACACACAGACACACAGACACACAGACACACAGACACACAGACACACAGGCACACAGACACACAGACACACAGACACACAGGCACACAGACACACAGACACGCAGACACACGACACACAGGCACACCGAGACGCAGACACACAGACACACAGACACACAGAGACACAAACACAGAGACAAACAGACACACAGCACACACAGGCCACAGGCACACGATTCGTCTCCGAGGAGACACACACACACAGACACACAGACAACGCAGGACACGCAGACACACAGACACGCAGACACGCAGACACACCAACACACAGACACGCAGACACAAGGACACACAGACACGCAGGCACAAAGGCACACAGGCACACAGACACACAGACACAGACACAGGCACACAGACACACAGACACACAGACAAACAGACACAAAGACACACAGACACACAGACACACGGACACATAGACACACAGACACACAGACACACAGACACACAGAAACACAGACACGCAGACACACAGACACACAGACACAGAGACACACAGACACACAGACACACAGGCACACAGGCACACAGACACACAGGCACACAGACACACACACACAGACACACAGACACGCAGACACACGGACACACAAACACACAGGCACACAGACACAGAGACACACAGACACGCAGACACACCGACACCCAGACACACAGACACACAAACACACAGAGACACAGGCACACAGACACACAGACACACAGACACACAGACACGCAGACACGCAGACACACAGACACACAAACACACAGACACACAGACACACAAACACACAGACACACAGACACACAGACACACAGGCACACAGACACACAGGCACACAGGCACACAGACACACAGACACACAGACACACAGACACACAGGCACACAGACACACAGACACACAGACACACAGACACACAGGCACACAGACACACAGGCACACAGGCACACAACACACACAGACCCCACGACACACAGACACACAGAGACACCCGACACGCGACACACGGACACACAGACACACAGAGACACAAGCCATCGTGGACACACAGACCCACAGGCACACAGAGACACAGACACACAGACACACAGACACACAGACACACAGACACACAGACACACAGACACACAGACACACAGACACACAGACACACAGACACACAGACACACAGACACACAGGCACACAGGCACACAGACACGCAGACACACAGGCACGCAGACACGCAGACACACAGAGACACAGACACACATGCACACAGACACACAGACACACAGGCACACAGACACGCAGACACACAGACACGCAGACACACAGACACACAGACACACACAGACACAGACACACAGACACACAGACACACAGGCACACAGAGACACGCAGAGAGACACACAGAGAGACAATGACACACAGAGACACACAGAGACACGCAGAGACACAGAGACACACATAGACACACATGGACACACAGAGACACACACAGACACGCACAGACACACAGGCACACATACACAGACACACACACAGGCACACACACAGACACACAAACAGACACACAAACACACACAGACACACACACGGACACGCACAGACACGCACAGACACGCACAGACGCACACAGACACACAGACACACACAGCGACACACAGAGGCACACAGAGACACACACAGAGACACACAGAGAGACGCAGGGAGACACAGAGACACACAGAGACACACACAGAGACACACATAGAGACACACACAAAGGCACACAGAGCGAAACACAGAGGGACACACACAGAGACACACACACAGAGACACACACAGTGAGAGAGACACACACAGAGACACACAGAGACACACACAGAGACACACAGAGACAACCACAGAGACACACGCAGAGACACACACACAGAGACACACACACATCGATAGACACAGAGACACACACAGAGACACACATAGAGACACACACAGAGACACACAGACACACACAGAGACACACAGAGAGACACACACAGAGACACAGAGAGACACACATAGAGACACACACAGAGACACACACAGAGACACACACACATTGAGCGACCCACATCGACACACACAGAGAGACACACTGAGAGGCACACACGGAGACACACACAGAGACACACACAGAGACACACACACAGACACACAGAGACACACAGAGAGACGCACAGAGAGACACACAGAGAGACGCACAGAGAGACACACAGAGACATACAGAGACACACACAGAGACACCGACACAGAGACACACAGAGACACACACAGAGACACTCACAGAAACACTCACAGAGACACACACGGAGACACACACGGAGACACACAGAGACACACACACACACACGCACACACAGACACACACAGCGATAGACACAGAGACACACACACGGAGAGACACACAGAGACACACACAGAGACACACACAGAGACACACACAGAGACACACAGAGACACACAGCGACACACACAGTGACACACACACAGACACACACAGAGACACACACACAGAGACACACACCGAGACACACCCAGAGACACACCCACAGACACACGCAGAGACACACGCAGAGACATTCACACAGTGACACACAGAGAGACACACAGAGACACACAGAGACACACACAGCGAGACACACACAGAGACACACACAGAGACACACACAGAGACACACACACACAGAGACACACACACACAGAGACACACACAGAGACACACACAGAAACACACACACAGAGACACACACACAGAGACACTCACAGAGACACACACACACAGACACACACGGAGAGACACGCACACGGAGAGACACACACAGAGACACAGGCAGAGACACAGAGACACACACACGGAGACACACAGAGAGACACAGAGAGACACACACGGAGAGACACACACACACACACAGAGACACACACACAGGGACACACACAGAGACACAGAGACACACACGGAGACACACACACACACAGAGACGCACACAGAGAGACACAGAGAGACACACAGAGAGGCACCCCGAGAGAGACACCGAGAAACACACAGAGACACACACACAGAGACCCACAGAGAGACACACAGAGAGACACACAGAGAGACACACAGAGAGACACACAGAGAGACACACAGAGAGACACACAGAGAGACACACAGAGAGACACACAGAGAGACACACAGAGAGACACCTCGAGAAATCCTGAGACACTCCGAGGCACCCCGAGACACCCCGAGACACCCCGAGACACCCCGAGACACACCGAGACACCCCGAGACAACCCGAGACACCCCGAGACACCCCGAGACACCCCCAGACACCCCGAGACACCCCGAGACACCCCGAGACACCCCGAGGCACCCCGAGACATCTCGTTACACCCCGAGACACCCCGAGACACCCCGAGACACCCCGAGACACCCCGAGACACTCCGAGACACCCCGAGACACCCCGAGACACCGAGAGACACCGAGAGACACCGAAAGACACCGAAAGACACCCAGAGACCCCGAGAGACACCGACGAGAGACACCGAGAGACACCGAGAGACACCGAGAGACACCGAGAGACACCGAGATACACCGGGAGACACCGAGAGACCGAGAGACACAGACAGACACCGAGAGACACCGAGCATCACCGAGAGACCCCGAGAGACACCGACGAGAGACACCGAGAGACACCGAGAGACACTCGGAGACACCGAGGGACACCGAGAGAAACCGAGAGACACCGAGAGACACCGAGCGGCACCGAGAGACACCGAGACACACCAAGAGACACCGAGAGACACCGAGAGACACCGAGACACACCGAGATACATCGACACCGAGAGACACCGAGAGACACCGAGAGGCACCGAGAGACACCGAGAGACACCGAGACACACCGAGACACACCGAGACACACCGAGACACACCGAGACACACCGGGACACACCGAGACACACCGAGACACACCGAGAAACCCTAGGACACACCGAGACACACCGAGACACACCGAGACACACCGAGACACACCGAGACACACCGAGACAAACCGGGACACACCGAGAGACACCGAGACACATCGAGACACACCGAGACACACAGAGACACACCGAGACACACCGAGACACACAGAGAGACACACCGAGACACACAGAGACACACCGAGACACACAGAGACACACCGAGACACAGAGACACAGAGACACAGAAACACCGAGAGACACAGAGAGACACAGAGACACAGGCACACAGACACACAGACACGCAGACACACAGACACAGAGACACACAGACACACAGACACACAGACACACAGACACACAGACACACAGACACAGAGACACACAGACACACAGACACACAGACACACAGACACACAGACACACAGACACACAGACACACAGACACACAGACGCAGCGACACACAGACAGACATACACACAGACACACAGACACAGACACACACACACACATACACACACCCGCGCGCACACACACGGGGAACCGATGGGGGATCGCTGGGATTTTCAACGTGTCCAGCATCGGCTCCATTACGACAGTGTCTGGAATGCGACGTCCCTTCCCACGATGTGAGGGGTGACAGAGAGAACCGTCCCAACACTCGGGCTTCTACCAGATAACTGAGAGCATAATCCCGGTGAAGTTCGGCACAGCGCTGGGATAACATGGTCTCCTGTCACGCTCTCACATCTCCTGCTCCGTCTGGCAAGCTGCGGGCGCATCGATGGCTTGCACCACATCGAGGATGAGGAGGCAGAGAAGGAGGCGTAGGAGGAATAATCGGATGGAGGAGGAGGAGGAGGAGGAGGAGGAGGAGGAGGAGGAAGGTGCCTGGAAGTCGCTGATGGCCTCCAGAGGCCCAGAGGTGACCAGCAACTGCCGAGAACTTCAGCCATGGACCCTCCATCCTCGGTCGACGAAGACGACGGCGCTGACGACAACGACGACGACGAGGACGAGGACGAGGACGAGGACGAGGACGAGGACGACAAGGACGACGACGACGAGGACGACGACGACGAGGACGAGGACGAGGACGCGGACGACGACCACCACGACGACGACGACGACCACGATTACGACCACGACCACGACCGCGACCACGACCACGACCACGACCATGGCCACGATCATGGCCACGACCACGACCACCACGACGATCGAGAACCTCCAGGGGAGCCTCCGAGAACTTCCGGGGCTGCCTCCGAGAGCTTCCGTGCCTGAGAAGCTCCGGCAGAGAACCTCGTCGAGCACCGCCGAGGACCGTCGAGTTTTCCCACGAAGCCGCCGCAGCTCGTCGACGACGGTGACGACGACGTCGGATGTCGTCGGACATCTCCGACGACGCCGCCAGGAGTCGCCGAACACCCTCGAACATCGTTGAACATCGCCAGGACCCACGAAAACATCGTTGCCAGGACCCTCGCAAAACATCGTCGAACAAAACGGTAGGGCATTCTCGACCGCTGCGGCGGCGGTCTGCTGGGCCCCGCGGCGCGGAGACGACGGCGTCGGATGTCGTTGGAGATCGTCGACGGCGTCGCCAAGTGATCGTTTTTTACTCAGTGCTTTGGCGATCGGCGCGGGCCCTCGAAGCCTCCCTCCCCCCCTTGGAGTATATCTTGGCGGTTTTTGGCGCCTGTTTCAAGCAGGTGGAGTCTCCCCCATAGGACGCACTGCTGCCAGCAGTCGCAATAACTAGACGTCCAGAGCCAGACCCCCCCCTTCCCCCTCTTTCCGCCCAGTGTCAAAACGCCGAATAAGAAAACGTTCGCCAGGAATCGCCTAAGACCTTCGATGGCCCTCGAACATCGTCGAACAGAACTGTCGGACACCGTCGACAGCGGCGGCGATCCGTCGGGTC
>CAUYUJ010015451.1:277780-285280 GCA_963575745.1 Prorocentrum cordatum
CACACACAACACACACAACACACACAACACACACAACACACACAACACGCACAACACGCACAACACACAACACACACAACACACACAACACACAACACACACAACACACACAACACACACAACACACACAACACACACAACACACACCACACACACCACACACACCACACACACCACACACACAACACACACCACACACACAACACACACAACACACACAACACACACACACACAACACACAACACACACACACACACAACACACACACACACACAACACACACAACACACACAACACACACAACACACACAACACACACAACACACACAACACACACAACACACAACACACAACACACAACACACACATTCACACACATTCACACACATTCACACACATTCACACACACTCACTCACTCACACACTCACACACACACACACTTGGGGCCCGCTCCACGCGCGGAGGCCGCCGGCAGTGGCGCAGGAGGGCGCGTCTGCGCCGGGGAGGGCTGCTTATCCTGCAGCCTTCGGCGGCGAGCGAGGGCAAGAAGTCTCCTAGATTTATGTTGCTCCCATCGTACTTAAAGACCACATCCCAGAAATAATTTCGAGCACCCGGAAAAGTGTCGGACGAGTGTCGAAAGAGTGTCGGACGAGTGTCTCCCAGGGTCCGACACGTGAACATCCTTTAGTTTTTGGGTACTTTTCTGGTGCTCGAAATTCTGTCTGGTCGTCAAGGCTAAAGTAGGTTGAAACATCATAATCCTAGATGGGGTCTGAACAGATGGGGTCGGAGAACCGCGCCGCATCGCCAACGTATCGCCGATGCATCGGCGACGCATCGCCGACGTCGGCTCATCGGCGGGGAGAAAATCGGGCTCCGCATCGAGCCGCATTGCCGATGCATCAGCGATGCGGCGCGATCCTCCGACCCCATCTACTCCGACCCCATTCAGGAGGCCTAGAGAGGGGGGGGGGAGGGAGAAGGAGCAAGCCCTCTCAGAAGGCGGCGGGGCTTCTCAGAAGACCTCCGGCCTTTGGAGAACTTCTCAGAAGGCTGGAGGACTTCTGAGCCTTCTGAGAAGGCCCGCCCCCGCTCACTTCCGCCCCCCGGGCTGGCCGCCGACTTGTCTTCTTAGGTCGGGCATGTCCCCCTACAGGCAGGTTTTGGACGAAACATGAAACATGCTCAAAGAAATCTTCAACAAGAGTTAGAGATACTAGGGAAAATCGTCCCCAGACTACCTGTTGGCTGTTTTTGAATGCTCCTCCTGTAGGGGGACACGCCCGACTTTCATTTGATCCTCCACCGTCGGCAGCCATCCGGACGCAGAGCCCTGGCGCCGTGTGCCCCAGGGGAGGGGGCCCAGACCTCTCCAGCTCGCCATCTGCGTGTCGTTTCACCGGTCCCCATGCCCAGTGGCGTGGCCTGGGCCCCCCTGGCCGATGTACCCCCCTGGATGGGGATACAGGTCGTTCCCTCCTGGCTTCGATGGGGCGTATCCCGACTGGGGTGGTGATCTGGTGGGGGCCTCGGAGAGGGGATGGGGCTGGGGATGGGGATGGGTGAAACGATACCGGCCATCGCTGGGGCGTCCATTCTCCATTCATTTTTCGACTTCGTGAGTGCATTTCAGAGGAAGACAAACGACACAAACATAAACTTTTTGGCGCTCCGCGCGGACTTCTTGGATCTGCGCTAGGGGCGGCGCCGGAGGCGCCGCCAGGGGGCCCAGCGCGGATCCAAGAAATCCGCGCGGAGCGTCAAGAGTCTGTGCTTATGGCGTCTTTTCATCTACGAAATTCTTCGCAAGGTGGCCCAGAGTGCTCCTCGATGGTCCGCGCCCCCCCAACAACAGATGAGCGCGTTCCACCACTCGCCAAGGAGCTACTCGCAGATGGCCTGGGCCCGCCGCGGGGGGTCCCCGAGACATCGCATCGAAGCAGACATGTGCTTGTCGGACGTTTGCGATCAGGCAATTTGCGAGTCAGCCACCCCAAGACCGTGAACGCGGAGGTGCGGCCGCGCCGTACCTCCGCGTCACCGTGACGGGCGATTCTCGCGTCGCGGTGACGGGTCATGCGCTCGGTGACCCACAAAACAAAAACGCGCACGTCCGAGGGATGCCGGGAGCCGAGGGCGTGCCGCGCGCAGCAGGAGGGGGCGGGCCGCCGGAGGTCTGGCTCTCTCTCTCTGTGCGCCGCCCTCTCGGGCCAAGGAGGGCGGGAAGGAGTTTTTTTTTGTGTTCGTTTTTTTTTTTTTTTTTTTTTTTTTTTTTCTCCCTCTCCTCCTCCTCCTCCTCCTCCTCCTCCTTCTCCTCCTCCTCCTCCTCCTCCTCCTCCTCCTCTCGTCCTCCTCCTCCTCCTCCTCCTCCTCCTCCTCCGCCTCTCCTCCTCTCCTCCTCCCCCGTCCTCCTCCTCCTCCCTCCTCCTCCTCCTCCTCCTCCTCCTCGTCCTCGTCCTCGTCCTCCTCCTCCTCCTCCTCCTTCTCCTCCTCCCCCTCCCTCTTTCCTCCTTCCTCCTTCCTCCTTCCTCCTTCCTCCTTCCTCTTTCCTCCTCCCTCCTCCCTCCACCCTCCTCCATGCTCCCTCCTCCCTCCTCCCTCCTCACTCCTCCTTCCTCCTCCTACTCCTCCTCGTCGTCCTTGCCGTCGTCGTCGTCGTCGTCGTCGTCGTCGTCGTCGTCGTCGTCGTCATCGTCGTCGTCGTCATCGTCGTCGTCGTCGGTTTGTCGTCGTCCCCCTAATCCACCGCACCGAAGCGGGAGGTGATGGAAGACAGGGGGGGGCGAGCGCAAGCGGGAAGGAAGAGAAGACGTGACCCCGGCTGCCCTGATACGCAATACGCAACGCGTAGCGTGTTGACGTAGAGCCCAACACGCAGACTGGAAACGTATGTCTGGCGCGATGCGCTCGCCAAACGGTGGGCCGACACGTGCCGAACCAACACGCAGTGTGTCAGCAAGGACGTCTTGAACACGGCACGCGTTGCGCTTCCGCACGTGCGCAGCAGTGCAGCGAAGGGCTTGGCGGATCAAGGATGGCCGAGGGGCGTCGGCCATCGCCCGGAGATGCCTCTCGACAGAGTGCAGCGAGGAGAGGGCGGGAGGAGGAATGGGGTGGGAGCGTGATCTGGTCGGGCTGGAGGGAAGGAGGGGAGGAGGGTGACGGCGGGCGAGGATGCAGCAGCTGTCCATGTGGCCATCTGGAGGAGGACCAGGATGATGACAAAGAGGATGACAACGGAACTCAAGATGGTGAAGATGATGATGATGATGATGATGATGATGATGATGATGATGATGATGATGATGATGATGATGATGATGATGATGATGCTGATGATGATGATGATGATGATGATGATGATGATGGAACGTATGATGATGCTGATGAGGATGACGATGATGATGATGATGCTTATTGTGTTTATGATGACGATGACGATGATTGTGGTGGTGGTGGTGATTATGCTGATGCTGATGCTGATGCTGCTGATAATGGTGATGATGGTGGTGATGATGACGACTGTGATGAGGATGAGGATGATCACGATGATGGTGATCATCAGTATGCCCATGTAGCCTCTTGAAATTCTACCAGAGCCGATGGCATCGACACGAAACTCAGGACTCTGACGATGTTCCCCTCCGAAATCAGCCACCCTGCACCGGGCAGCAGATGCCAAGGCCGCGCTCAGGCTCGCACGCGGCAACCTCGACGAGTCGGAGGAAGAGCCAACTTGCTCGTCCTGCATCGACGTCCATACACGTCGGTCGGAAGAAGTAGGTAAACACATGAAGTAGGAAGGCGGATGAAGTAGGTTGGGTTCAGGCCCTCGAAAGCATATCGATTCTTGAAATAGGAAGGCGCTAGAAGTAGACTGGGATCTGGGAATCCAGAAGTACCCATTTCAACGACCGACCTGTAACGGTCAACTGGAGCCGACTACTTGCGTGCACCGCAGAGCTTGGATACCGATGCGTTTCAGGGGTTCCTCCACTCACTCGAGGACGCAATGCCTGGCGACGCTGCTCTGCTCGGAGGGGGAGGGGGAGGGTTATGATTCCAGGTACCTTGGGGGGATTCACTTGACAGGCTTGACAAGGTAACCATGCCGAACGCCTCCGCTGAAGCTGGAGCTTAGCACGCAACTTGTGACATAGGTTGAATCTGAATGCTGTGAACTCGTGCGCTCGGGCACGAGAGGAGGAGGAGGAGGAGGAGGAGGAGGAGGAAGAGGAGGAGGAGGAGCAGGAGGAGGAGCAGGAGGAGGAGGAGGAGGGGGAGGAGGAGGAGGAGCAGGAGGAGGAAGAGGAGGAGGAGGAGGAGCAGGAGGAGGAGGAGGAGCAGGAGGAGGAGGGGGAGGGGGAGGAAGAGGGAGGAGGCCGCCCTCGGGTGAGCGCGGGCGCAGCAGCAGGAGAGGCAGCGCCTGTGGCCGCCGCTGCTCTGGCCGCGCGGCAGCAGCCCCGCGACGCCGAAGCGCCGGTAGCACCTGCGCAGGAACGGCACCAGCTGGGCGCCTCGGGCGGCCACCAAACCACACCAGAACGAGATAGAAAGGTACACCAACCAATTTGAGACCAAGATCAGCGAATTCAACATCCTCCACCGCTACATCAGCATAGGCCAGGGACGACGTCTACAATACCACAGGTGCTGCAGAAGCTAAAGCGGAAAAACCAGAGAGGGACACCACCCTGTCGCTCTCGGCGGTCCCCTCGGGGGCCCTTCGGCGGCCCCTCGGCGGCCCCTCGGGAAGCCCCCTCGGAGGTCTTCGGAGGTCCCTTCGGCGGACGTTCTCCTCTGGAGGCCCTTCGGCGGCCTGGGCAGCGGCGCGGAAGGCGGCGGTGGCGGCGTCGTCGTCGTCAATCTCGTCGTCGTCGACGTCGTCGTCGTCGTCCGCGGACCGTCGAGAGCTGGGAGTGATGGTAGCCGACGACGCGTGAATCCTAGAATGGGCAGTGCGTGAATTGCGGGTGCGTGAGTCGGCCCTGGGGGGTTCTGGTTGTGCGGCGTGCCGCCTTTCAAGATCTACGATCATTTGTTTCAAAGAGGGCGCCTGTGAGGGGGCCGTCGGGCCGTCAGGGGTCGTCCTGGGACAGGTCGCGTGTTTGCGTTGCCGCGGGGTGAATGGTGTGGAAGAGCCATGCTGAGGATCCAACTCGATGTTGCGATTCGTCATGTGGATGGTTGGAAGGTTGTTCATGCAGTCGATCAGCAAATCGTGCCCCCTCTTTCTTCTTCAGCCACTCGCGTGGCAGAGCTCCGCTCAAGATCCAACGCGAATTTGTGAATCGTCACGTGCGAAGTTGGACGGCCATTCGAGCGGCCGATTGGCGGAACATCCCCGTCTTCCTTCTTCAACCGCTCGCGTGGCAGATCTCTGCTTTGGGCCGATCTCGATGTGGTGATCCGTCACGTGGAATGTTGGACGGGTATTCAAACAGCCGGCCAGCGTAACATCCGCCTCTTCTTTCTAGCCGCTCGAGGTTATTCAAGCAGCCGGCCAGCGTAACATCCGCCTCTTCATTCTCTAGCCGCTCGAGTGGCAGAGCACTGGCAATAATCCAACTCGATGTTGTGAATCGTCGCGAAAAATGCTGGAAGGTCACTCGCGCGGTCGATTCGCGGAACATCCTCGTTTTCCTTCTCCAGCCACTCGCGTGGCAGAGTTCTGCTCAGTATCCAACTCGATGTTTTGAATCGCCACGTGGAAGGTTGGTGGGTAATTCAGGCTGCCAGTTGGCGGAATATCCCCCTCTTTCTTCTTCAACCACTCGCGTGGCAGAGCTCCGCTTCAGATCCAACCGGATGTGGCGGGTCGTCACGTGGACGGTTGGCAGGTCATTCGGGCGGCTGGTTGGCGGAACATCCCCCTCTTCCTTCTTCAGGCACTCGCGTGGCAGAGCACTGCTTCGGATCGAGCTCGGCGTTGTGAGTCGTCGCGTGGCCGATTGGAAGGTCATGCAGGCGGTTGTTTGGCGGAACATCCCCTCCTCTCCTTTCTTCAGCCACTCGCGTGGCAAAGCCGTGCTTAGGATCTGATGCGCACTTGTGCAATTGTCGGGTGGAAGGTTGGAAGGCCATTCAGGCGGTCGATTGGCGGCGCATCCCCCTCTTCCTTCGTCAGCCACTCGCGTGGCAGAACTCTGCTTAAGGCCCAACTCGATGTTGCGAATCGTCGCGTGAACGGCTGGGGAGGCGCTCGGGCGGCTGGTTGGCGGGGCACCCCCCCTCGTCTTCTTCGGCCGCTCGCATGGCAGAGCTCTGCTTAGGATCCAACTCGACGTGGTGAATCGCCGCGTGGAAGGTTGGAATGCCATTCAGGCCGCCGATTGGCGGCGCATCCCCCTCTTCCTTCTTCAACCACTCGCGTGGCAGAGCTTTGACTGGGATCCAACCCGATGTTGTGAATCGCCACTTAGACAGGTTGGAAGTTTATTCAGGCGGTCGGCGGAGCATCCCCCTTTTCCTTCTTCGGCCACTCGCGTGCCAGAGCTTTGCTTTGAATCCAACCCGACGTGGAGAATCGTCGCGCAGGTGGTTGGGCAGTCCTCAGGCGGCTGGTTTGCCGAGCGCTTCCCTCTTTCTTGTTCAGTCGCCCGCGTGGCGCAGCTCGGCTTAGGATCCAACTCGACGTTGTAATTCGTCGCGCGGAAGGTCGGAAGGTCACTCGGGCAGTCGCAAGCACGACGCCCCCTCGCGTGGCACAGGGATGACAAATACCCAACTCGAAGTTGTGAAGGGTCACGTGGTAGGTTGAAAGGTCATTCAGGCGAACGATTAGCGGAACCTCCCCCCTCTTCCTTCTTCAGCCACTCGCGTGGTAAAGTTCTGCTCAGGATCCAATTCGATGTTGTGGGCCGTCGCGTGGAAGGTTCAAAGGTCATTCGCGCAGTCAATAAGCATGCCGCCCCCCCTCTTCCGTCTTCAGCCACTCGCGTGACAGAGCTCGGCTTGGGATCCTACTCTATGTTGGGAATCTTCGCGTGGGCGGTTGCGCGGTTATGCAGGCGGCCGATTGGCGGACCATCCCCATCCTTCTTCTGCGGCCACTCGCGTGGCAGAGCATGTTCAGGGCCGAATCCGATGTTTTGAATCGCCGCGTGGAAGGTTAGATGGTCGCTCAGGCGGTCGGTTAGCGGGTCATCCCCTCCTTCCTTCTTCATCCACTGGCGTGGCGGAGCTCTGCGTGGGATCCCACTGGGCGCGGCGAGTCGTCGCGTGCCCGGTTGGGGGGCGCTCGGGCGGCCGGCCAGTTGGCGGAACGCCCCCCCTTCTTCCTCTTTCAACCACTGGCGTGGCAGAACTCTGCTAGGGATCCCACCCGATGTGGTGACTCGCCGCGTGGGCGGTTGGAAGTTCATTCAGGCGGTCGGTCGGCAGAACATCCCCCTTTTCCTTCTTCGGCCACCCGCGTGGCAGAGCCCTGCTTGGGATCCAACTGAAATGTAGTGAATCGCCACGTGGACGGTAGGAGAGCCATTCAGGCGGCGAT
>CAUYUJ010015451.1:287780-291087 GCA_963575745.1 Prorocentrum cordatum
CTCGGTCTCGTAGAGCTCCGCCCAGAGTGCGATGTCGCTGATCACCCCCTGTCGAGGCGGATGGTGAAGGGGAATGGGGGGGGGGGCAGAAGGATGAGCATCAAAGTGATGATGATGATGATTCCGGCTATGACTGCGAATAGGAGGAAAATGGAGACGGCGAGCGCAGGAGGCTGCTGCAGCTGATGATGAGGATGCTCGAAGTAAATGGTCAGGATAAGAAATCGATGCATTCAGTATGCTGGTGTGAAATGTCAAACAGTGAAGACGCATACACGGGCACGGGATCGCCGCAGGCTCCCGAAACCCATGGCCCAAACGGCAATGGAAAAGGGAGAGAATCTAGAAGGACAGCTCGCAAAAAGGGTGCCGTTCTAGTCTGGTGCTCAAGCAAGCCTGCACGTGCCTCGTCGAAAAAGCGTGCCTCCCGCGGTGCGAGAGTGCTCGTTGAAGTACAAGTGCAGTAGGGCGCAAGACGTAGGGCGTCGCGGCGCATCAGGCCCAAATATACGTGTCTGTTTATCAGGCCCAAGTATACGTGTCTGTTCGTGGACGTCCAATCGTCGGTGTGCTCTTCCAGCTCGATGCTGCGCCGGCGAGAAGTTGGTTGAGCATCGGCGAGCCGGTGGGCATCGTGAAGGCTGCGTCGCTGTGCGCTCGGCCTCTGGGGCCAGAGGCTTGTGGCAAGCCTGGTGATTGATAGAGTTAAGTTGGGCGTGTCCCCCCACAAAGGGATTTTCGACGAAAAATGAAAGGATATCCAAAACATATTCCCAAATGCTCAAAACATCAAAAGATAGTCCACGCACTATTTTTGAACTATTTTTGAATAGTCCTCCTGCAGAGGGACAGGCCCGACTTACTGCTGGAGTGCAGCGCGTTGGTGCCGGTCGTCTGCTTCGCGGCTGGACGTCTCCACGGAGGCCCGTGCGGGCCAGGGGCCGCGATCCCGGTGCCGGCGTCCCGCGCCGCGGCGCGCCAGTCGGGGAGGGAGTCGAGGATTCGGTGAGCCCGCCCCCGTTCCTGTCGCGCGTGGCCCGCGGCATGCGGCAGCTTGTGCTGGGAAGCGCGCCGTCGGACAAGTGTGAAGGGGCCCCAGGACGCACAAAGAAAGATATCCCTCCTATTCTGTTAATATTTTCAGGGTTTTTGTCTTCCCCCCCGCTTCCCATAGTTTCCCATATTTTCTGGGAAAATGGACGATTAATTGTGTCTGTGTGTTTCTTTCCCTCCTGAACATGACCTGATGGCGTCCTCGTGGGCGGTGGCGCGTATGACGTCGCAGCCGTGATCCTGCAGTGCTTGTGATGTGCCCCGCGTGTGTTTACGCTGCGCCGTCGACGGCAACACCACACCGCTCACCCTCCGGGACTTCGCCTCCGGCTCCTGTCCAAGGCGTTCCTTTTCCCGTGCAAGCTCCTCGGCACCGCCTGCACCCCGGCCCGCCCTCCGGCCGCCTGAGGCCCCGCCCGCCTGTGCTCTGTCTCCCCAATTAGACATTTGCGTGGCCCGCCTAGCTTTTAACCGGAAGAAGCTCGCTCTCGACCCGCAAACCAACAAAATTGTGATGTGCCCCGCCCTCGCTCCTGGGCCCGGGCGGGGCGGCCGGGTCCTGCTGCCCGCTTTTGCCGGGGCAAGTGGGCGGGGCCAGTCTTGTGGGCGGACCCGTAATCCTCCTCATGCGGCAGCTCTCTGGAGCCTTCGGCATCAACGACGCCGAGAGACCCCGGGGATGCTGAGCTGTCTCCCTTTCCCTGGATCGGGTCGCGGCCGAGATGCGCCGTGCCGGTATCTCCAAGGCCTTGAGATGTAAGAGAGGTCGGAAGAAGGTTGGGAACGACCGCGGTCTCCGCATCGTCGATGATGCGTTCCTCCAGGATGGGCCGGGCGATTCGCTGGCCTTGCTCGACCGCGTGGGGTCGCGGAAGAAAGTTGGCCATGAATATCTTGGCCTCTCCGCGGTAGTCGGGGCCCGCCGCGCCGCCAGCGACGCCGAGGCCTCTGAGGGCGAGTCCGGGGCGCGGGGCGACCCGTAGTATGTGTCCTGTAGTGCGAGAGCGGCCGCGCCCGTAGTCACCAGTTCCCGACCCTTGGTCGCGATGCTGATGTCCGCGCTGGCGTGCAGTTCGTGGCCTGCGGCCTGTGGCGCGCCCCGCGATGGTGCATGTGCGTTGGGGCTCAGAAGCTGGATCCTGTGCTTCTTGAACTCGCGGCCGTCGCTGGCGTCGTCGTCCTGGTGGTTGGCGCCCGCTGCCAGCAGCGCGAGCTGCTTGGGCGGCAACCCCCCGGAGGGCGGCTGGAGCCAGTCAAGCTTGTCGACTGATGCGCAGAGGGCCACTCGGGACCGATTCCATGTCGAAGTGGCTGGTGCCTGGGCTCCACTTGAGTTCGTGGCCGCCGGGCCCGGGGAACGTCCGGCGCTCGCGCGCAGCGCCTGTCTCCGCCGCCCCGTTGCCGGACTGCGCGGGTGGCAGACCGAGAGGAGCCCAGGGGATCGAGGCCTGCGTCCTCCGCGGCCGGGGCCCGCGCGCTGCGCCGCGCGGGCCCCGGCCGCGGCGGGAGGTCGCTGCGATGGGGCCGTGTGCCTCCCGATGCGCCACCTGTGACCCGCTGCCGACTCCTGCCGCATGGGGTGGAGTCGACGCCTTCTCCTCCGTGGGGGCCGACCATCGCCTCCTGGGCCATGCTGGCCAGGCTCGCGGCGAAGCGTAGTCCCCAGAGGTTGGTCCAGGCGCTGGCGTCGAGGATGGCGCCTCACTGAAGGTCGGTGCTCGCCAGGTTGCGCGGTGAGTCGTTCGATGCGCTGGTGCCTGTATCAGGCGAGGCGGGCTGCCGCGTGAACGCAGGTCGGTGCGGCGGCACGAGCAGGTCCGCATGGGCGTCGCGGGGTGCCGCCGCAGCGGCGGCGGACGTGGAACTGGAAACGCTGCCTGGTGACCGCGCATGGTCCTGCCATCGTGTCCCGGGTGCTGGTGCAGGCCGAAGAGATTGTATATGAGGTCCTGCTGTGGTGGAGTCTCCCGGGCGCGACGTCGTCTGGCGCCGAACGGGCCGGCGCCGTAGGCGCCGGGCCCGTCGGAACAGGGTCTGCCGCGCAGGCTGGCGCCATAGGCGTCGGACCCGCCGAAGAACGATCTTTGCCTATGAAGCGGAACTCGGCGATGACGTCGGCTGGGCCTTGGCGCGCTGGGCAGTGCACCAAGTGGACGTCGGTGTTCTGCATGAGCTGCAAGCGGCATGCCTCGTGCTAGATGTGGCAGCGTTGTGGGCGTATCACCCTATCGCCATGTACGAAGAGACTACTACT
>CAUYUJ010015451.1:293687-328687 GCA_963575745.1 Prorocentrum cordatum
AAGCTCGAAGCTGACCGCTGGTCTGCCACGCTGTGGCAAGAGCGGCTGGCTGCCCCAAGCAATCGCCCTGCTCCTCCTCCTCATCCATCTATTCCCCCCCCCTCCCCCTTTGGCTGGGGAGCCCGGAGCCCCGCTCCTTGGAGGTGCGCGACGAGGCGGGCTCGACGAGCGCCGACCCGTCGTCCTCCCCGCCACGGCCATGCGGCCGTCGTCGTCGTTGTCATCGTCGTCGTCGTCGCGCTCCCACGAGAGCATAATTCGAGGCTCGAGGGTTTCTTCCGTAAGCGGTCTTCGTCCTTTCTGGGGCCTCCGGGGGGCTCCCCGCCGCCGCTGCTGCGGCTTCCCATCGCGGTTCTTGTCCGAGCGCGGCCCAGGTGTCGACTCTTGCTGTTGATGAGGAGGAAAGGAGGAGGAGGAGAAGGAGCAGGAGGAGGAGGGGGAGGAGGAGGAGGAGGAGGAGGAGGAGGAGGAGAGGAGGAAGGAGGAGGAGGAGGAGGAGGAGGAGGAGGAGGAGGAGGAGGGGGGAGGAGGAGGAGGAGGAGGAGGAGGAGGAGGGGAGGAGGGGGGAGGAGGAGGAGGGAGGAGAGGAGGAGGAGGAGGAGGAGGAGGAGGAGGAGGAGGAGGAGGAGGAGGAGGAGGAGGAGGAGGAGGAGGAGGAGGAGGAGAGGAGGAGGAGGAGGAGGAGGAGGAGGAGGAGGAGGAGGAGGAGGAGGAGGAGGCGGATGAGGAGGAGGAGGACCAGTGCAAATCCAAGACTCATCAACGATGTTGGAGTACACCCTCCGTCCAAACTCCCTCTTCATAGGCCCCTACAAGAGTTGATTTCCACTGAAGGCATTGCCCCGTTGGAGGACATCCGTGTGGAAATCCTGAAGCGTGCCAGAACACCTTTTTTCAGGACTTCAACGCCACGAATTAACCTGACAATTGCGTCTTGACGATCCCAAATCGTGCCAGAATGCCATTTCTGGGACTTCAACACCGCGAACCAACATACTTCTTGCACCTTTGCAACCCTGAACCGTCCCAAACACCATTTGTGGTACGTTAACTATGAGAATGTGCGCGGCGCTAAGACGAGAACCATATTTTGAAAAGGAACCGCCCTCAATCCTTGACACTATTGCAACTTCTTACAGCGAGTGTTCGCGGCGAGCCACATTTTGAAAACCAGCTGCCCTCGACGCATGTGCGCGGCGCTAAAGCGAAAATCACATTTTGAAAACCACTCGCCTTCAATCCGTAAAGCTCTTGCAACATTTTCCCAAACAACTTGCTGAACGGGGTGCTGTTGTGGTAGAAACTGCCTCCAGCCGAGGGAAAGGGAAACAGAGACATCCTCAAACGAAAATGGTGGTCCAAGCCGTTTCGCCAGAAACATCCTCACAACTCTCGTTTCTGAATTTCTGAATTGTCCAGGAATGGTCGCTTCGCCTGAAACGTCCTCGAGAATCTGGGCTCCCGGACGCCGCGCGCGAGGTGGTCCAGGCCGTTTCGCCCGATAAGTCCTCGGAACTATAAGCTCCGAGATGCCGTGCGAGAGGTGGTCCAGCCGTTTCGCCTGAAACATCCTTGAAAGTTGGGTTCTGGGACGCCGCGCGCGAGGTGGTCTGGGCCGTTTCGCTGGAAACATCCTCGACACTTTGGGCTCCGAGACGCTGCGCGCGAGGTGGTCTGGACTGTTTCGCCTGAGGCATCCGCGAAATTCAATTACCGAGGTGCCGCGCGCGAAATGGTCTGGCCTGTTTCGCCTGAAACATCTTTACAACCCGGGGCTCCGAGATGTCGCGCGCGAGGTGGCCCGCCCCGTTTCGCCTTAGACATCCTCGCAATTCAGCGCTTCGAGCTGCCGCGCGTGAGGTGGTCTCCGCTTGAGCGATCCTCGAAACTCTGAGCACCGAGCTGCCGCGTGAGAAATGGTCGGGCGCCTTTCGCTTGAGACATCCTCGCAGTCCTTGGCTCCAAAATGCTGCGCGAGAGGTGGTCTAGCTGGTGTCGCTTGAGACATCCTTTCAATCTGGAGTTTTGAAAAACAGTGCGCAAAAGGGTGTGTGTGTGTGTGTGTGTGTGTGTGTGTTTGGCCCATTTCGCCTGAAACATCCTCGAAACTTTGGGCTCGGAGGGGGAGGAGAAAAAGGAGGGAGGAGGGGTCAGACCCGAACGAACCATTTGATTACACTTCTGCTGTTGGATTGTGCTGTGGGAGGGGTCTGGGCGCCGCCTGAGACATCCTCACAACTCTGAACTCCCAGATGTCGCGCGCGAGGTGGCCCACCCCTTTTGCCTGAGACATCCTCGCAACTCGGGCTCCCGTCCTAGAAACTCTGCCCTCCGAGAGGGAGGAGGAGAAATTCACACCCAAACGAATCACGTGATTCCGAATCTGTTGTCGAATCGTGTGCTGGGAGGGATCTGGGTGCCGCTTGATAGATCCCCCGAACTCTGAAATCCCAAATGTCGCACGCGAGGTGGTCCAGCCCATTTCGCCTAAGACATCCTCGCAATTCGGGGCTCCGAAATGCTGCGCGCGAGGTGGTCTGGCACGTCTCGCCGAGATGCTGCGCGCGACATCCTTGCAACTCTGAGCTCCTTGAACATGTGCGCGGGGTGGTCTTTCGCGTTTCGCCTGATGCATCCTCGCAACTCTGGGCTCTCAAAACATGTGCGCAACGTGGTCTGGCGCGTTTCGCTTGGAACATCCTCGCAATTGGGCTCCGAGGAGCCGCGCCCAAAGTGGTCTGGCCCGCTTCGTTTGGAACATCCTCGGCATTCCAAGCTCCGAGAGGGAGGAGAGAGAGAGAGAGAGAGAGAGAGAGAAGCGAGGAGGGGTCAGACCCGAACGAAGCATTTGATTCCACTTCTGTTGTCGAACTGTGCTCTGCAAAGGTCTGGGCGCCCCTGGCCCGACGGAAGAGGCAGCTGGCGCCGAGGCGCGATCACGATTCCTTGGCAGCTTGCAGGGGCTGGTCAGGGCGGAGCAGTGCTGGAGCATCCGTGGCGATGCCTCGACTAGAGCGCGGCGGGCAGGGATGGGGGCAGAATCTGGGAGGAGAAAGGGATGATGACAAACAACTCAACGATGCTGCGCGAAAGGAGAAATGGACGAGGGAGACGGGACCAGGCTCACATACTACCTGTTTATGATGATGATGGTGATGCTGATGATGAGGATGCTGGTGCTGATGATGGTGACGACGGTAATGATGATGGTAATGCTGGTGGTGATAACGACGATGACGAGGATTCTAATGCTGCTGGTGATGTTGTTGTTGTTGTTGATGCTGATGCTGATGTGGATGATGAGGAGGTGCATGACAAGCAGGAGGATGAGGAGGAGGCGGAGGAGGCGGAGGAGGCGGAGGAGGAGGAGGAGGAGGAGGAGGAGGAGGAGGAGGAGGAGGAGGAGGATTTTTGACATCCACAATGCAGCCCGATACAACTGTGGGTTGGGGACTCCCACAGAGGGCACTCTTTGGTGCAGAAAGCCCCCTGATGGAACCAGGTGTATACTGGCCAGAAGGACCTGAAAGTAAAAAATGGACTGGCCACAGTAAACGGCCTAGAAAACCAATGGGCGAGCTCCCCACGACGGGAGAATCCCTTTTGGCTAATAAGCTGCAACCCGATCTCAATCCGACCCCGACTCATGCCCTTTGAAATCTCCTGGCCCGCCCGACCTCCACCAGGCGGTGCGTCACCGAAACGCTCCTCAATGCTGACACAGGATCGGGTCCGGGGCCGTTCGCGCAGACACCAACTCGCCTTGGGGTCGGGACCGCGTGCAAACGAAGGGATGATCGGAGATTCCACAATCCGCAGATTCTTGTTGTTCCGCGGGTAACGTCCTGACATTATCTGATTGAAAATAGTGCAGCTGTGTCTGCTGAACGGCCCGAGGCATCTGCTGGCAAAACCACTTTGCGACACCGCACCAGTGTGTAGGAATGCCCCACAACGCAGGCACACATAGCAATCCGATCCATCGGGCACATGAAACAAAGCAAACTTGTGGGCATTCCGCTCCGCCTCGTCCATGTCCAACTGTGACGGACCGAGGCATTTCCCAGGGTCCGGCCTAGTAATCGACCTAGCACTTTTTTGACAAAGCGTGCAGCGCCAACAACCACTGAATAACTGCCAATCGTATTGGGCGAAAACTGCAGCAAACTGACACACGCGATCTGGGGCTGAGAACTCTACGCCATCGAGTCGGAGTCTCGGCCATTGAGGTAACAGCTTGGCGGCGAGACGGCACTGCACGAGTAACTGCTATGTTGCTGGCCGCCTTCGCTGCTCCAGCCTCGGATGGTCTTGGGTGGACATAGGCCCCTGCCTTAGCGACTGCGTCGGCATGGCCGTTGCCCATCCTACGGAAACGCTCGCCCCACGGCCACGGCCACGGCCACGGCCACGGCCACGGCCACGGCCACGGCCAAGGCCACGGCCACGGCCACGGCCACGGCCACGGCCACGGCCACGGCCACGGCCACGGCCACGGCCACGGCCACGGCCACGGCCACGGCCACGGCACGGGGCTCTATATGCTTGCACTGGTTGATAGAAAGAATCTGGCCCGCATATTTCTTCTTGAAAAACAATCTAAGCGAGGGTGGTAGTCTGTAGTGGCTGACTACCGCCTGGCAATCAGGAAAAGCTACACTGGAGCTCCCCAGCTGCAAAGACGCCTGCGCCATCGCCGCAAACTCATTGGCGGGGGCAGTCTGCAAGATCGGAGAACACGCAGGTCCAAAAACCGAGCACTCGGGGGGACCTTCAGCCGAAACTTGAACTATCCCCCATCCAGCCCTCGCAAATTCTGGTATCGGATGCCCAAACATACCACCGTCTACGAAGATGCTACCACCGAGCGCTCCATCGTCGAAACCACGAACCTCACGATGCGATCTGATTTCCACTCCGCCCGGTTCGCGCGGCTGAGGCCAGAAGCTCGCTGGGTGCTCGAAGATGCCGCGCGTGAGCAACGCTGCCTCCTCCTCCGTGAGAGATCCTCGGACCCTGCTGATAATCTTCTCCTTGACCAACTCCTGCCTCTCCTTCTGGACTGCATCGCATCTCCAGGGCCTGTGGAGCGGGGTATCCACAGTCTGCGTGCAAAGTGGACAGAGGAGTCGCTCGCCACCCAGCACATATCCTACATCGCGGGCACGGGGTGCTGCCCGGCAGCCGCCGCCGCAAGATTTCTGATCATGCCCTGTTCTATGGGGGTGTACTTTTTACGACGAGCTTCGACCTCGACGATGTCGAAACAAGCTCGGCCCCAGTGCATCTCGAGTTTTTTGGCGATCGACTTTTCGAGGTCCCTGACAACAGCTCGTCAAAACACGTCCTTCAGAAGCATGCGGACTGACGAAAGTGAGCTGGGTGGCCGTGCCCTGGTCGATGATCAAGTGCGGTCGCACAGTCTTTCATGCTCCACCCTCTGCGGCTCAACGACCTATGCAGAACGCTGATCGGTCCGCGCGCGCGCCTGCAGGTGGCGGGCGGAGCAGTGGGCTCATAGACGCATGTCCACAACCGTCGCAGTTCAGGCACGGTAAACGAGCGAAAGGGCGATCTACACTGAGCAGCCCACGCCCGTTTGCTCCATCTGACAACTGGCGCTACCATGCCGCGCCAACAAGGTTCATTTTCAAAGACAAGAGCATCGGATACATATCGCCTACCACAGGCTGGGCGCAAACATCGGCCCGCCTGCTGCCTGACCCCCCCCCAACTCATAGTTGCTCACCCAGAGACTGCGGTTCCATGTTGAAGTCGCCCCCAATGATGCACGACGATAGACGCGAACTAGCCGTGGCCCCAATGCTAGCAAGCATATCCATATCGTTGTCACTCAGACCCTCGACGCAATGCAGGTAGCAACTGATCAGAAGAATAGGGCCATCTTCGCCAACATGCATCCGCGCTGCAATTGCCCGATGTGGTGACACCTTAGCTCCTTCTACAGGCTCGTGCAAGCCCAGGGACTCCCTGGCCAACGCCGCCACGCCCCCAGAAGTGCACGCGTCGCTGTCCTACTGTCACCTTAGCTGCCTCGCAGAGGCCCTTCCGGCCGTGCCGCCTGCGCCAGCTCTGCGCCTCGGGGATCTGCGACGCTTTAAAGTGATGCTCCTGGGGCAGGACTGCGTTGGCAGACGTGGTGGGCAGCCGAGCTTCGGCCGAGCTCCGCGCTGTGTAATCCCGCCAGCCCTCTGGGCTTAGGTGGTCTAACGCGTTTTTTCTTCTCTCTTCCGCTGAGGCCCCTCCCCCGGCCCCCTCCCCCAGGCCTGGGCGGGGCGCGCCGCGAGGCGCTGGGGCGTCCGAGGCGGCCCAAGATTGCTCCGAGAGGCGTTCGAAGTCGCGGGGTGGCCTCCAAGATGGCCCATGTTACTTCAAGATGGTTCAAGATAGCCTCCGACCTACCCCCAAGAGCCCCCAAGACAGCCCCGGGACGGATCCAAGTGCCCTTCGAGCCCTCCACGGCGCTCTCCAAGATGCCCAAACCCATCGAAAGCGTAGGGGAGATCAATGTTTTCGGCATTCTCGCCTTTTCGCTTCCGATGGGCTTTTGGGGGCCTCAAGATGGCGCCATGATGACCCAAAAGGGCCCCAAGAGGGGCCCAATAAAGCCGAAGACGGCCCCAAGATCGCCCAAGTGGCGCCCAGGAGCGTTCCGAGACGGCCCCGAGACGCCGTTTGAGAGCCTCCGATGGGGGGGCGTCCGAGTGAAGGCGCCTCCTCTTTTTGAGGCATGGGGCTCAAGATGGCCTCGAGAGGCCTCCCGGCCTCTCCCAAAGACCCTCCACCCCGCCCTTTTTGGCCCAAGATGGCTCCAAGAGAGCCCAAGATAGCTCAAGATGGCCTTCAACATGGCATGAGATAGCCAAGCGTGGCTCAAGATAGCCTCCGACAGACCTCCAAGAAACCTCAAGACAGCCTCAGGGTGGCCCAAGATAGCCGAGCATGGCTCAAGATGGCCTCCGACAGCCAACAGCCGAGCATGGCTCAATATAGCCTCCAAAGAGGCCTCAAGAAAACTGGCAATCAATTCTGGATGGGCTGGCGGGGGCACGCGAAGCGTCGAGAATTGCAAGTGCAAGCCTGCAGCGCAAGGGCATCCTTACCAGTTTTTTTTTTTTTTTTTTTTTTTTTTTGGGGGGGGGGGGGGGGGGGGGCTCGAAGAAATCAAAACTGCTGGCGCCGCCCGAAGCATGCCTCACTAAAGTAGAATCCAACTCTTCAACGCCTGCGCCGACGGTGGGTGCGGAAGCCGTCAGGCCAGTCGTGGAATATGCAAGAGATGGCGCCAACCTGGCGTCGCTCACGCTTAAAACTTGCCCGAGACTGCCCGCGTCTAATGAGTCGCTGTCAGAGTGCCCCAACAGCGCCTTCAGATAACTTGCGCGCCTGGAGATTGGCCGAGCAATTCGCGCCGTGAGCTTGGATATGTACAAAATTCTTCACTGAAAAGGTCGCCCCCCCGCCGCCCACGTCACTTCGCGGCGGCGGGGGGTGCGGGCTGAGACGACTTGTCGAGCAAAGAAGCAGCGCGCTCACGAACGTTGGTCTCAGCGGCCGAACTCGCGCCACCTTCGGCTTCCTGTGAACCAGCCGCCACCGCCAGTTTGGTCCTGCTCGAGCTCGAGTCGTCTCCGCCCGCGCCAGCGCCGTCGGCCGACGCCGCAGCGGCCTCCGCGCCAGGAACGGCCGCGCCCTCGTCGTTCTTGCGCTTTGTCCCCATGCGGAGGATATGCTGAGCCTGCTCCTCGCGGACTTTTTTTTTTGCCTTCTCCAGCGCCCCAGAGAATGACTTAGTACACGCCTCGCGGAACTGGTCATTAAGCATCTTCCGTCTGGCCTCATCTCAGATTTATTTGCTGGGTCCACCGCGAAGTCCTTCTCGTCGAACTTGCAATGGGGTCGAGGCTGACCATGTCGAGAATCGTGCTGGTGCCGCCCTCGAGGTCAGCGACATTCAACTTACCAACAACTCCTGTGTGACGTGGGGCGGCCTCAACCATGCCACCTGCCAGCTCTTTGACGCACTCTTTGTAGGCATCATCTGCTTGCTGGAGTCCACCTCGAGCCGATGCGACCATTGCCTTCTGAGCTTTGACCTGCTCCTCCAGCTTGGATAGCCGATCCAACTCCGTAGATAGCTTCCTTTCCCAAAGTTGAACATTACTGTGGGCCTTCGCAGCGCGCTGCTGCACAGGAACAGGCTGCGCACTCTTGGTGATGCGCTCGAGGGCCTGCTTGTGCTTGTGCGCCGCGCCATGTCGCCGCCTTTCTCGCGCAGGGACACGAAGGTGCGAAGCTCATCTGCAAACAGCGCAACCCCTGCCTCTGGTCCGCCGCCACCACAGCCAGCGCCAGACAGTGAAGAGGAAACTCAGGCCACGGCTGAACCACGTCTGAGTCGTGCTTCGCGTAGCTCCACTTGCCGTCCGCCCTGTTGGTGCCGCAGTCCTTGCAAAAGTGCCACGACTCGAGGTTCTTCTTGCTGCCGCACATGTCACAGCGCCAGCGGCGGCCAACCCACTCCGAAGCTGAGCCCTGTCGATCAGCAGGATGCCAGCTCCCGTGCCCTGGGCCTGCCTCTGCTCCGCGCCAAGGCTTTGGCGACTCGCGCCACGGCGCCGAGCCAGAGAGCCATTCGCCAGGAACGCCGCCACTGGACCGCCAGGCGCCATTGACGGCCATGTAAGGGGGGCAGAGACTGCCGAAGCCAAAAAAGAGGCTCGCACACGCAGAATGCTGTCCTGAAGTTGGCGTGTGCAATGCCCGCGCTCGGGCACAGGACAACTGGAGGAGGAGCAGTACGGAAAGAACGGGGAGGAGGAGGAGGAGGATGAAGAGGAGGAGGAGGAATGCGAGGACGAGGAGGAGGAATGTGAGGACGAGGATGATGATGATGGTGATGATGATGATGATGCTGATGATGATGAGGAGGAGGAGGAAGAGGAGGAGGAGGAGGAGGATAAGGAGGAGGAGGAGAAGGAGGAGGAGGAACAACAGAGGGATGGCTGGAGGAGGGAGGAGGAGGATGGAGAAGGGTGAGGAGGATGAGGAGGAGCAGCAGCAGAAGCAGCAGAAGCAGCAGCAGCAGCAGCAGCAGCAGCAGCAGCAGCAGCAGCAGCAGCAGCAGCAGCAGCAGCAGCAGCAGCGGGAAGGCGGGAGGAGAGGAGGAAGGGGAGCTGGAGGAGCAGCGGGGAGGAGGGAGGGAGGAACCCTCCCTCGCGCCTTCGAGTTCCTCTGCGCCGCAACGGCCTCCTCCTTCAGCATGTCCTGGCTCGCAGGTCGGCCCTTCGCCCAGAGAGGCCTCCTGCCCCGGGCCCCTGGCCCGAGGGGCCCGGGCCTCCAACGCACCGAACAACTTGATCCGGAGGTCTTGCGCACGCAGCTTTCGGCCCCCGGGGGGCCTGGCCTGGCCCCTGGACCGTGGGAAAACGACTCAGGACGCAAAGCCGGCGCTTCGGGTGGGTGGTGATGGGGGGTTGAAGAGAAGGGCCCTAAAAGGGGCCCCAAATAGGAGCCCTGTGAGGGCCTTTCTTGGGCCCTTGTTGGGCCCCAACTAGGCGCCATTCTAGGGCCCAAAGAGGGGCCCCTTCTGGAGCCAGTAGGGCTCCCAAAGGGGCCCCTGAAGGGCCCGAGCCGTGGGGAATAGGTCGGGACTTCTGGGGACCCCGTGCTGAAACACCCCGTGCATCGGATCTCTCGGGGGGGGAGCGCCCCGTGTTGACTCCCCCCCAGGCGGCGCGCACAAGGTGGTAGGGGGAGGAGGGGGGGGGGAAGGCTTCCTGGTCAACGTTTTCTTATTCGGCGTTTCGGCATTGGGCGGAAGGGGGGTGGAGGGGGGGCTCTGGCTCGGGACCTCCGCTGAGAGAGACTCTTTGGAACACTGCTCCACTGGGGGAGTCCTGTGGGGAGTCGTCCGCCTGCTTGAAACAGGCGCCAACACAGCCAAGTTCTGATCCATGGGGGGGGAGGGGGTGCGAGGGCCCGCGCCGATCGGCAAAACGATGAAGAAGAACACGATCCCTTGGAAGGAAGCTGCTTCTCAGAAGTCGCCAGCCTTGCATCCACAGGTAAGGCCCGCGCGTTCTATCTAAGGAGCAGAAGTGCTTCTACGAAGCCTTCCTCTCTCCCTCCTCCCTCCTCCCTCCTCCTTTTTCCCTCCTCCTCCTCCTCCTCCTCCTCCTCCTCCTCCTCCTCCTCTCCCTCCTCCTCCCCCCCCTCTGGGCGTGGCCGCTCCACGTCTTCTTGATGCTCCCCTGGCCGTTCGTGGGGCCTCCCCGCCGCCCGGGCCGTGCTCGAACAGCGAGGTGCCGGTTCCAGCGCCCCCTACAGTCGGGGCGCTGACCTAAGGAACCCTGAATAAGGAACGAAGCCCCTTTTTTCCGTAACTTAAACTTCGATTTCCCATCGAAAACATGAGGAAAACCTGAGGCGAGCTGTGACACAATTAAGGAATACGGAGACCCTGCCAAACGAGAAGGGTTCCTTCTTCAGCGACCCGACTGTAGGGGAGATCCGGGTGTCCAGTGCGAAGCCCAGAATTGGAGGTCTCCTAGGAGATCAGGGGCTCCCAACTTCGTGCTTCGCGCTGCGCGAAGCGCGAAGTGCGAATCACTTCGCGCTCTTGCGCCGCCTCCCAGGGGAGAAGAGGAGGATGAGGGATCGGGGCCGAACCGCGAAGCGCGAATAACTTCGCGCCCTCGAGGGCGCCCTTGATTAGAGGTCTCCTAGGTGATGGGGTCCGAGTAGGTGGGGTCGGGGGATCGCGCCGTATCGTTGATGCATCGGCGACGTCGACGTGAAGCAGATCGGGCTCCACATCTAGCCGCACATCGGCGATATATCGGCGGCGTGGCGCGATCCTCCGACCCCATCTAGACCCTGAGCCCTAAACCCTAAACCCAAAGCTCTGACCCTAAATCCTACACCCTAACCCCCCAAAGCCCCAAACCCTAAACCCTGATGGTGGTGATGATGCTGATGATGCTGCTGCTGATGATGATGGTGATGGTATGATGATGATGCTGATGATGATGATGATGATGATGATGATGATGATGATGATGATGATGATGATGATGATGATGTTTCTGCTGCTGTTGTTGATGGTTCTGCCGCTGCTGATGTTGACGGTATCCAAGATGCCAATACATATGACAACGACAATGCTAACGCTGATGATGATGCTGATGATGATGCTGCTGCTGATGATGGTGCTGATGATGATGATGACGATACTGCCGCCCGACCCGACTTGATGTTAACCGTGAAAGATGTATGCTTGTGATTCCCAGCCCTCCTGCGTTGGGTTCTCTTTTGGAATAGAGACTTGCGGTCGCACACCTTCCTTCCTTCTCTCCTCTCTCCCACTCTCATCTTTCCTGCCTTCTTCTTACCTCGCTCCCTCCTGCGTGCCAGCTTGCCGCCCACCTGGTCACCCCTGGCATCCTCAGCGAAGTGGCGTCCTACGCGGATCACCAGAAGACCTCGCCATCCCTGGGGGGCCTGCGATCTGCGAAAATGTCGCCACTTTCGAAGGCTGCTGGGGGGTCCAGCGGAGTAACGTCCTACCCAGATTCAAATTGGACCTCGCCATCCCCGGGGGGCTGCGATCTGCGAAGGAGCCGCCAGTTTCGAGGGCTGCTGGGGGTCCAGCGGAGCGACGTCCTACCCATATTCGAATTAAGCATCGCCGTCCCTGGGCGCTGCGTTATCCGAAACTGTCGCCACTTTCGAGGAAGGCTGCGGGGCCCAGCGAAATCACGTCCTACCCAGATTCAAGCAAACTCGGCCTCGCCATCTCTAGGGGTGGTGCCATTTGCGAAATTGTCGCCACCTTCGAGGGCTGCTGGGGGGTCCAGCGGAATGACGTCTGATACCGAAATTCAAATTCGAATTTCGCCATCCCTAGATATTCGAATTAAGCCTCGCCGCCCCTGGGGGGCTGCGCTCGTCGAAACTGTCGCCGCTTTCAAACTAGACATCGCCATCTCTGGGGTGCTGAAATCGGCGGAATTGTCGCCACTTTCGAGGGCTGCTGGGGGGTCCAGCGGGATGACGACCCACCCAAATTCAAACTAGACTTCGCCATCTTTGGGTGGCTGCCATCTGCGACGTTGTCGCCAGTTTCGAAGGCAGCCGAGGGGGTCCAACGGAATGACGTCTTACCCAGGCCATCCCTGGGGGTGTTGCCATTTACGACATTGTCGCCGTTTTCGAAGGCTGCTGGGAGGTCCAGCAGAGTGACGCCCCACCCAGATTCAAACTAGACCTCGCCATCGTTGGGGGGCTGCGATCTGGGGCTGGTGGGGGGGGTCCAGCGGAGTGACCTTTTACCCATATTCGAATGAAATCTCGCCGTCGCTGGGGGACTGCGATCTGCGAAGCTGTCGCCACTTTCGAGGGTTGCTGGGGGGCCCAGCGGAATGACGTGTTACCCATATTCAAATTTGACCTCGCCACCCCTAGGGGAGTGCGACCTGCGAAACCGTCGCCACTTTCGAAAGCTGCTGGGGGGGGGGTCCAGCGGAGTGACGTCCTACCCAACTTCAAATTAGACCTCGCCATCCCTTGGGGCCTGAGATCTGCGGAGCGGTCGCCATTTTCGAGAGCTGCTTGGGGGCCCAGCGGAGTGACGTCCCACGCAAATTCAAATTAGACTTCGCCATCCCTGGGGGGCTGCCATCTGCGAGCCGCCCCTTTCGAGGGCTGCTGGGGGGTCCAGCATAGCGACGCACTGCGCAAACTCAGATTCGTCGCCACTTTCGAAAGCTGCTGGGGGGTCCAACGGGGCGCTGTCGCGGGCCGCCCGCCGACCTGGCGGCGCGCCTTGGAGCATTTATTTCCAGCACTGAAAGGTGCAGCAAGGAAGCATTGAAGCTGGCGGGCGAGCTAGGCCTCGCTCGCTTCTTGCACTTAATACGAGCAGGTTTGATCATTTTGCCGAGCGCCGCGGCGACATGGCGCAGGCAACGCTGCATCTTTAGCGCGCTACCGACAAACACAGCACTCTTCGGTCTCCTCCCGACACTTTCATCGTCGTCCTCTGCCCCCTGCCACCTTCCCTCTGCTGCTGCCGCGCTGACGGTTCGGCCCCCCACGCGTCCTTCTCCTGCATGTCGTTCCCGCCCCCATGTCCTCCTCAAGCCTGGGGCCTCGCTCCTCGTCCTTTTGTTGTTATCCTGTAGTGCCACGTCAGCGCATCCCATGTAGCTTGCGCAACCTAAACACGGGGCCTGCACTGTCATTGTCCTGACACGTTTGGGTCTACTCTTCTTGTCACTTGATGCAGATTTGTTAGGTACGTCGCAGGGTAATTCCTTGAAAATGCTTCAGGACACTTTGTGATTACGTTATGACAGCTTCTTGGTGCCAGGGGCTCTTCGAAGAACTATGCTAAATTTCTCCTGCGGAGCCATGTTGGCGACTTACAGCCAACTTCAAGCCTGTAAACTGCTTTGCTATTCGGGTTCTCCGCGTGACTCGTAGAGCTTCCCCAAGATCGCAGATCACAAACCCAAAGGGTCATACTGCTGCAGGGTGGGGCTAATTGGCCAAACGAATACCGGCAGACTTTTGCGACATTTGCCTGGTTGAAAAAACTGCTGCCCGATTCACCCATTTGTTGGTCTTAAGCAAGCTTTGCCGAAACCAGGATCTTAGACCTGCTCGCCATCTCCATCTCAGTTTGATCGGATGTCTCTGAAGAGGGAGAGCTGATAGGCCAATAACGAATCAGGAGAACAGCTCGCTCATTGCGAAATTGCCCCCAAATGGGTCAGTCGGTCATCCGCTGGCCCCTTGCGGGGCCATCGACAGGAGGCGAGCAGGAGTGCGCAGAAGCGCTGTGCAGCAGTGTGCACATGAGCTGCACGGGAGGGAGACGCCCGCCAGCGCGGCACAGTGCTCGACGCCGACAGGGCACCGCGTCCAGCAGCGCGCGTGCGCGACGCAGATCGCCACGTGGACGCCGATCCTTGTGCGGCATGTCGCGTGCCAGCGCGTCGGGCGCAGCCCATGCTCGCGCTGCTGGTGCGCCCCCCTCCTCCTCCTCCTCCTCCTCCTCCTCCTCCTCTTCTTCCCCTCTTCTTCTTCTTCCGCCTCCTCCTCCTCCTCCTCCTCCTCCTCCATCTCCTCCATCTCCTCCTCCTCCTCCTCCTCCTCCTCCTCCTCCTCCTCCTCCTCCTCTCTCTCTCTCTCTCGCCTGCCTTTTTTCCCTGGGGCGGTGCCATCCTGGCTGGCCCGGAGGGTGTCGAGCACCTCGCAGTGGTAGCCGCTGGTGTAGCCGTCACCTGGTCGAGCGGGGAGATGGGCACGTGCGCGGAGGGCATCAGGAGGAGGGGGGGGAGGAGGAGGAAGAGAAGGAGAAGGAGGAGAAGGAGGAGGAGGGGGAGGAGGGGGAGGAGGGGGAGGAGGGGCACGTGCGCGGAGGGCCAAGCTCTTGAATATGTGTGTGTGTGTCTGTGTGTGCAGGAGGGTCTGTCCCCGCGCTGCCCAAGGGACTCGCGCAGCGCCGCGGCGCCCCGCGCGAGGACGAAAGCCGGATGATGGCCAGTGAAGAACACTGGCGGCCTCCCATGGCGTTTTCTGTTTGTTTGTTTGTTTGTTTGTCTGTCTGTCTGTCTGTCTGTCTGTCTGTCTGCTTGTTGTTGTTGTTGTTGTTGCTGAATACTCGCTCCTGAAGAATAATTGCTGCTGATCTCCGGAAGCGGTTCCCCGCGCTCTCGCCTCGACGCCTGCTGCATTTTCTCTGAAAGCGAGGCTCCCGCTCGAGCATTGGTTTGAGCCTAAATGTGGGCCCTTGGAGGCCCAGCTACGACAACAACGGCTCCCGCTCGATACTTCCTCACAATCAGAGAGGCCCCCGAACTCAGGAACGGCGCTCTCGCAAGAAGGCCCCCGAACTCAGGAACGGCGCTCTCGCTCGGGACTTTCCCGTAATTCAGGCCAGTTGGCACGGCGACAAGGGCTCCCGTTCGATATTTCTCCATAGGTATTCCAAAAGCCCCTGGCCAGAGAGGCCCCCGAACTCAGGAACGGCGCTCTCGCTCGAGACTTCTTCGCACTTCAGTCAGTGGCCGACAAGGAAGAGATTCCGCCCAAAAAGGGGTGCAATCGAAGACGAAGTGGGCGGGTATCGAGGGTTGGGGTATACGGGATGCAAGACACGCGTGCCATTAAGAACGAACAGTCTTAAAATGATTGTTGTCGTTGTCGTTGTCGTTGTCGTTGTCGTTGTCGTTGTCGTTGTCGTTGGTGTTGGTGTTGTTGTTGTTGTTGTTGTTGTTGTTGTTGTTGTTGTTGTTGTTGTTGTTGTTGAGCTTTCATTTCTGAAGAACAATCCCACCATCCCTCTGGGCGTCGGTGGTTTAGGGCGTTTCCTCTTCCACCCCTCCCTCTTCCCCTTCGGGGAGGGGCTTACCCCCCCTGGACCTGGACGGGGGGGGGGCCGCGGGTAGTTAGAGCGTCCAAAACGGCCTCGGCGAGGAAACCAAACTCATTGATTTTAGTAGGGTTTTGGCCCCATTTTGGCCTCCTGGGGGGGGACCTTAATTGAGGGACCCCCCCCCTTCGTTGACCAATCTCCTCCAAGATGGCCCCAAGAAGCGCACAGGAGGCCCCAAGAGGTCCCAAGATGGCCCCAAGATGGCCCCTCGAGGCCCCTAAGAGGCCCCCAGGAAGACCGTAAGCGGCCCCAAGAGGCCCCCCCCGAGGCACCCAAGACCCCGAAGAGCCCCCCATGATCGCCAAGACGTCCCAAGAGGCCACCAAGAATCGCCCAAGAGATACTCCAAGAGGCTCCGAAAAAAGGCTCCAGGAGACCTCTGGCCCTTGTGCTTGCCCTCCTCCTCCTCGTCCTGTTCCTCCTTCCTGCTCCTACTCCTTCTCTTACTCCTCCTCCTCCTCCTCCGCCTCCTCCTCCTCCGCCTCCTCCTCATCCTATTCATCCTCCTTCTTCCCACTCCCTCATCCATCCATTCATCCACCTCCTCCTTCTCCTCCTCACTCCTTTGCACGGTTCTGGCGTCCTCCTCTTTGCTGCCGCACTTCCCTGATCACCTCAACTCGCCTGGACATCGTTTCTGGATGGGCTGGTGGGGATACGTTTTTTGGTCGCGGCCGCGAGCGAAGAGCGCAGGCGGCGAACAAGGTGTCCGGGCCGACGGGCAAGCCTCATTAGCTACAAGACGCGCCGCTAGCCGGCCGGCCCGCTCACTAAGCAGCCGCGGGGCTGTGCGGGAAGCTGACGGCAGGGGGCATCCTGGCAAGCTCGGGCACGCGCAATCTGACAAAATTATCCCGGCAAAGCAACCTAACAGCGATGTGTAGAAGCATATCTGAAAGCATTCCCCTTAAGATTCAGATGAAAATCCAGTTGTCGAATTCTGCTGTTCTCGCAGTCGTAGTCGCATTCGCGATGACAGTCGCAGCGGCAACGGCAGTCGCAGTCACAGCCTCAGCCTCAGCCTGCCTCCTCCTCCTCCTCCTCTTTCTCATGCTCCTCCTCCTCCTCCTCCTCCTCCTCCTCCTCTTCCTCCTGCTCGTCCTCGTTCTCGTCCTCCTCGTCTTGCTCGTCCTCCTCCTCCTGGTGCTCTCTCCTCCTCCTCCTCCTCCTCCTCCTCCTCCTGGTGGTCCTCGTTCTCCTCCTCCTGGTGCTCTCCCCCCCCCCTCCTCCTCCTCGTCCTCCTCCTCCTCCTCCTCGTCCTCCTCCTCCTCCTCCTCCTCCTCCTCCTCCTCCTCCTCCTCCTGGTGGTCCTCGTTCTCCTCCTCCTGGTACTCTCCCCCCCCCTCCTCCTCCTCGTCCTCCTCCTCCTCCTCCTCCTCCTCGTCCTCCTCCTCCTCCTCCTCCCTCCTCCTCCTCCTCCTCCTCCTCCTGGTAGTCCTCCCCCTCCCCTCCTCCTCCTCCTCCTCCTCTTCCTGGTCGTCCTCGTTCTCGTCCTCCTCGTCTTGCTCGTCCTCCTCCTCCTGGTGTTCTCTCCTCCTCCTCCTCCTCCTCCTCCTCCTCCTCCTCCTCCTGGTGGTCCTCGTTCTCCTCCTCCTGGTACTCTCCCCCCCCCTCCTCCTCCTCCTCGTCCTCGTCCTCCTCCTCCTCCTCCTCCTCCTCCTCCTCCTCCTCCTCCTGGTGCTCCTCCCCCTCCCCTCCTCCTCCTCCTCCTCCTCTTCCTGGTCGTCCTCCTCCTCCTGGTCGTCCTCCTCCTCCTGCTCGTCCTCCTCCTCCTCCTGCTCGTCCTTCTTCTCCTGCTCCTCCTGCTCCTCGTCCTGCTCCTGCTCGTCCTCGTCCTCCTGGTCTTGCTCGTCCTCCTCCTCGTCGTGCTCTTGCCCCTGCTGAAAATGTGGCCCAGGAATGGGAGTTCTGGGAAGTCGAAGAGCACGAAGTTGCCTACAGTTGGCTACGGGCATTCAAAATGTGGCCCGGGAATGGAGTTCTGGGAACTCGAAGAGCACGAAGTGGCCTACAGTTGGCTCCGGGCATTCAAAATGTGGCCCGGGAATGGAGTTCTGGGAACTCGAAGAGCACGAAGTGGCCTACAGTTGGCTCCGGGCATTCAAAATGTGGCCCGGGAATGGAGTTCTGGGAACTCGAAGAGCACGAAGTGGCCTACAGTTGGCTCCGGGCATCCAAAATGTGGCCCGGGAATGGAGTTCTGGGAACTCGAAGAGCACGAAGTGTGTGACTGTTGCATCCGGGCATCCAAATGTGGCCCGGGAATGGAGTTCTGGGAACTCGAAGAGCACGAGTGTGACTGTTGCATCCGCCCTCCAGAATGTGGCCCGGGAATGGCGTTCTGGGATCTCGAAGAGCACGAAGTGTGTGACTGTTGCATCCGGGTATTGAGAATGTGGCCTGGGAATGGAGTTCTGGGAAGTCGAAGAGCACGAAGTGTGTGACTGTTGGTGAAAAACGAGCCCGGCACCCTGCCGCCCGGCAACTCCCCAACACCTGCCCGGACCCCCCTGTGGAGTGATCTGTGAGCTCTTTTGAGTCAACTAGAAACCTATCAGTCTTCGCTGTTAGGTAATATCGAGAAATTCGTTGCCTGCCGTGAGGCATAACCCACACAGCGACATGACGTGCAGCGGGGCAGACGTGCCCGTCAAACTGGGTGGGGGCAGGCGCGAAGCCCGATGAGCGAGTCGCCAGTGGGGCGCCAGGCCCAATCCGTCCCAACGACGTGTGCTGGCTAGGGGAGCTGAGCTGCCGAGGAACGTGGAACGTCGCAAACCTGCCGGAAGAGGGGGGATGAGCCCGGGGTGCTGTTGCGGCTGCGAAAGGCTAAACCACTCCGGCGCGGCCACAGCACCCGAAAGTCCACCAGACAGTCAGACAGTGCACGTGGTAGGCCTGGACGACCGCGAGCCGGCCCCGTCGACAACGGCACAGCGCCAGGCCAGATGGACTAGAGGAGAAAGCCTGGCAGGCGTGGTAAACATCGCCAGCGAGGCAGGGGGATCCAGGGGGGTGCTGCACAGGGGGCACGGCAGCTGCCGCCTGAAGTACGCCGAAGGCCACCGAGGGACGGCCTTATCCTCCAAGTACACGAAGCTGGCTGTACCTCCAGAGGCGGTGTGTGGCGTGTGTCCAAGCTAATGGGAAAACCATTGCTAGTAGGGTGGGGCGACCTGGCTGAAGCTGCGCTGTGGCAGCCGCGCGGGGCCGACGGCCACCGTGGGCCGACCTTGTCCGCCGCTTCCGCCCTTCCCCGCGGGAGTCCAGGGTCGCCGTCAACCACGCCACGTGGGCCTCCAGGGTCGCAGCTAGCCGCCGCTGAAAGTGAGGAACCTTACTACGGACAGCGGGGATCCAGGGCGGCCCTGTTGAGGGGGGGCGAAGCCATCGATGCCAGTCGGCGCGCCTGGCGAAGCCCCGCCAGTAGAAGGCCCGGGGGGAAGGGGGGGGGATAGACGCGACCGACCGCTCCCACAGGGGGCCACCGAGGGGGGCGCCTGGTGAGGGAAGCGCAAGGAAGCGAGCCCCGAGGGCCAAGGGCGGGGGACACCCGCCCGGCCTGAGAGGGGCCCGAGGGGAGAGGCGAGGAGGGAGCACCTCAACGCCCTTCGAACGGGCCCCAGATCTGCCTGTCAAGGGGCACGGCCGCCATTCTCGAGAATCCTCCAGGGTCGCAGCTAACCGCCGCTGAAGTGCAAATCGTAACGAATGATAGGTCCTTCGCCCGGTGCTGGTGCAGTTCGATGGTGTGGTCCAGAGTGGGCATCGTGCCGCGCTGAATGCTGGTCTGCCAACGCGGAGACTGGCACCTCTGTGGGGACGGTGTGCGTTGGTTCCTCCAGGGTCGCAGCTAACCGCCGCTGATGTTCGGGGGCCTGCGGTGTGACAGAACTGTGACCTAGCTAGGTCGAGCTCGCCGCCAGGCAGGCGGGGGGGGATGCTGGGGCCCACCTCCTGCCCATGGCCCGCGAGCCGGCTGTCGTCATCGGACAGCAAAGTCTGGGAGCCAGGGGGGCTTGCTTGCGCGAGCCAGGCGGGCCCCGCCGTGCCAGTGAGGGTGAGATGTCGGGTGCAAGTGGGGGGTCGCGCGGTGTCAGGCCCGAAAAGGTGGATGGTGGTCCACTTATCCAGCGTGGGATGTCTAGCTAAGCTGCGCCGTGGGTGAGATGTGGGGGTGAGCCTTCGCCCCAGCGGAGGGTGGCCCCGGGTATTGCGGCCTGGGCCGGGCGCAGCAGGGTGAAACAAGCCCCTTCGGGGCAACGGGTGGCTGGAGGTGGGGGGGACAAGTGTCCATGGGCAGGTCCCTAGGCCGTGTCGGGAGCACGGCAGCCTTGGGTGTCGGAGTCACTCTTAGCCCACCAGCGGGCCCGCTTGTCCGAGTCGCGGTCGTCCCCTCGTGGGGAGTATCGTTTGCCCCTGCATTTCCAGTCGGAGTCCGTCCATGGGGTATCTCGCCGCTCCTACGAGGTCCACTCTGGCCAGCCCCGCCACTGGCTGGGGGTGGCAGTTCCAATGGCTCCGGCCCAAGGGTCCTGTGCAGCTGCATGCGCGAATGCTCGGCTCTCGGCAGTCCAGGGAGCCGGCTTGTCGCGGCTGCCGTACTCGCGTGGGGCGTGTGCGTGAGCGTCGTGCCGCACGGAGTTCATGTGCTTGTCCCTAATTGCGACCCAATCTACGCCGAGCCTGATTTCTCGATCCATCCGATATGCATCATGGCCGGCGTTGGTCCATGCTTCCAGGAAGTCCGAGCAAAATTTGGGTGTGTTGAGTTTGGGATTGCTCTTGTAGCCTCCCTTGGGGTCCTGACTCAGGGCAGCCCCCTTAACCCACGCATGCCAGATGCCGTTGAAGGAGCCTCCCAAACTCTTTTGCAGGCGTGTAATCTTGTCCTGGATGGGTTCGTCCCTTTCCACGTCTGCAGCTGCGATAGTGCATCTGTACATGGGGCCGCCACCCATGGGGTCGTTAGGGTTCTCGTAGTAGCTGGTGGGGATACGCGAAGTGTGTAGAATTGTTGTTGATCCCCCCCGCCCGGTGCACATGGTATTTTTCGATTGAAGTGCCCCTCCCGGGGCTCGCACCCTGTTTTTGAACAAGGGAGGTCTTGAAACTCAAACTGTGTCATTGGTTCCCGGTTTACAACAACAACGGCTCCCGCCTCATATTTCCTCACACTTTATTGAAGAATCGCGCTCTCGCTGGGGACTTCCTGGCAATTTACCACCGAATCGGGGCTCTCGCTTGATATTTCTTGACAATTCATTGCAGAATCGCGTTCTCGCTTGGGACTTCCTTGCAACTTAACAACCGCTTCACTTGATATTTCTTCACAATTTATTCAGATGCCGGTCCCCGACACTCAGGAATCGCGCTCCCGCTACACATTGACTGGTGGTTCAAGCAGGACTCACGTTTCAACGACCCGCCCGCTCGACCCGCCCGTCGGGGTTTGCCCGCCCGACCAGCCCGTTAATGACTGTAGTCGCCGCTCGCTGCCCTTCGCCCCCCTTTCGATGCCCCTCGCTGCCCGTACTGGTTCTGCGGTCGCCTTCGCTCGCTGCCCTTCGTGGCCCCGTTGCTGCCTTCAGTGGCTCCGTCGCTGCCCTGTGTGGCCCCGCATTATATGCCCTTCGTGGCCCCCGCTCGCACGCGCCCGTCGTGGCCCCATGCGCATGCCCTTCGTAGCCCCGCTGTCGCCCTTCGTGGCCCCCTCGCTGCCCTTCGTGGCCCCTTTGCTGCACTCAGTGGCCCCGCTGTCGCCCTCTGTGGCTCCGTATACGAATGCCCTTTGTGGCCCCCGCTCGCTGGCGCCCGTCGTGGCCCCCCATGCATGCCCTTCGTGGCCCCGCTGTCACCCTTTGTGGCCCCCTCTCTGCCCTTCGTGGCCCAGGTGGTGCCCTCAGCGGCCCCGTCGTTGCCCTCCGTGGCCTCGGATCTTTTTTCCCTTCGTGGCCCACGCTGGCTTTTCTCACGATTACTTACGGATCGCGCTATCGCTCGAGACTTCCTCGCGCTTCATGCAGGACCCACGCTTCAACAACCCGCCTGCTCGACCTCGTCGCCTGGGCCCACCTTCCCGACCTGCTCGCTGTGGGTCTACCCACCCGATCTGCCCGTCTGGTTCTACCACTTGTTTTCTGCTCCTTGCCCCCCTCCTGCTAATTTCTCTCGTGCTCCATTCTTCTCACCCCCCTTCCACCCGTCCTCTCTTCCCTTGTTTTAGGGGCTGCACTGAATACACGTGGCAGGTAAGGAAGATATACCTCCAAGGGGGTGCGATCGAAGACGACGAGGGCGGGTACCGAGGGTTTGGGATATACGTATTGATTAGCACGTGAGCAGATCGGAGCGAACAGTCTTAAACTGAATGTTGTTGTTGTTGCTGCTGTTGTTGTTGTTGTTGTTGTTGTTGTTGTTGTGTTTGTTGTTGTTGAATACTCATTCCTAAATAATAATAGCTGTTGATCCCCGGAAATGGTTCCGTGCGCTCTCGCCTCGACGCTGGCTGCATTTTCTTTGAAAACGAGGCTCCCGCTCGAGCATTGGCTTGAGCCTAAATGTGGGCCCTCGGAGGCCCAGCTGCGACAACAACGGCTCCCGCTCGATATTTCCTCACAACTTACCCCGAGACACCCTGGCCAGATAGGCCCCCGAACTCGGGCACGGCGCTCCCGCTCGAGACTTTTCCTCGCAATTGAATTAAGTTGGCGGAGGCCCAACCACGACGACAAGGGCTCCTGCTCGATATTTCCTCAAGATTTACTCCGAGAGCCCCTGGCCAAGAAGGCCCCCGAATTCAGGAACGGCGCTCTCGCTCGAGACTTTCCCGTAATTCAAGCAAGTTGGTGGAGGCCCGGACACGGCGACAAGGGCTCCCGTTCGATATTTCTCCATAGGTATTCTGAGAGACCCTGGCCAGAGAGGCCCCCGAACTCAGGAAGGGCGCTCTCGCTCGAGATTTCTTCGCACTTCAGTCAGTGGCCGGCAAGGAAGAGATTCCCCCCGAAAGGGGGTGCAATCGAAGACGAAGCGGGCGGGTATTGAGGGTTGGGATCTACGGAATGCAAAACACGCGTGCCAGTAAGAGCGAACAGTCTTAAGCTTTTTGTTGTTGTTGGTGGTTGTTTGTTGTTGGTTGTTGGTTGTTCTTGTATCTTCGTATTGCTTTTACGTTTTATTTTGTTGTTGCTGGTTTCTTTTGTCTTTTTGTATGTTTTGTTGTTGTTGCTGCTGCCCTGTTGGGCCTCTTGGAACAGTTTCCCGTCGCCGCAGCTGGGTCCGCTCCGAGAGACGGGCTAGGATGGACCCCAGGAGGGGCCCAAGGCCCGATCGCGCGCGCACCTGCAGCAGGGGCCCGACCGCACGGAACCTGCCGCAAGAAACCCGGCCCCTGCGGCCCCAGGGCGCCCGTGGATTTTTGGGGGTGGGAGCACCCACGCTTTCTCTTGATTCCGGATCTCGCCGTTTTATTTAAACGGCTGTGCCGTTTTTTCCACGGCAAGCTGAGAGGGAGCCTCCTGAAGACCGTTTGGGTCGTCCTGGGGCTCTTTAGGGGCGTTGTGGGAGGCCTTTGGGGCTCTGGCAGGGTTCTCAGGGGGGAGTTCGGGGGCCTCCTGGGCCGACCCGTCGCAAAGCCATGGGAACCCAAGAAGCCCACCAGGGTACCCCGGAGGCAAGCAGCGGGTGTTCCTTGGCGCGCGCCGCCGCTGCTGCGGCTCGGCGGGAGAGCCGCCGCGGTCTCCGCGGGCCCCCGCCCCCGAGACGCCGACGCCGAGGGATCCGCCTAGCAGCCCACGCGGGGAGCGCAGCAGCGCCTCCGCCGACCGAGCCTGGCCCGGCCGAGGGCAGCCGACAGCGAACCCGGAGGTCCGACGTCGTTCTCTCCGTGCGGAGTCCCCCAGGAGCCCCGATCCTGTTTTCGCGGCCCCAGGCCACGGCGAGGGCCCCCCAGAGGTCGAGAACGATGCAAGCCTCGTCGAGGTGCGCTCACAGCACGGTCATCGATTATTTTCAAAGAGTGGCAATAATAAGAGTAATACTATTAATAACAGTAGTACCGATCGTACTAAGAGGAATATAAATAAAAGAAACACAGCTATACGAATGTTAATACTACCACTAATAATAAAGCAGCAAATCACAAGCATGAGACACATAATACTAATCATAATAATAAGAAAAATACAACTGTGCATAATCACGCATACGATATCGCCCGCGTGGCAGCCTCGCGAACACAAAAACAAGCTGGAGTTCTGGGTAGCAGGCGGACCGGAAGAAACCGTGCAGGAACATGGAAAACCGACACCAACACCACCAGGGGACCACCAGCGGGAGGAGCCAGGGAAGGGGTCCCCCTGGTGCTGCGCGCCCCCCCCCCGCTCGAGGACGCCCCCTATCCCCAGCTCGGGGAGGCATCGTGGACCTCCTCGCTGGAGGTGGCGCCCTGGTGGTGCTGGTGTGTCGCTGCTCCTTCCCCCCCGCCGTGGGCACCCCTACCCTCGGTGACCTCGCCCCCTCGAGAGGCGCGGCACCCGAGCCGACCTCAGGGGGCCGTGCTCGCCCGTGCCGCACGGGCGCGCGGCCCCAGGCAGAGCCACGCCTCCGCGTGATGCCCACGGGCAGCGGCCGCGGCCCGCGGGAACCGGGGGGCACGAAAGGGGCAGGATGGCAGAGGGTTCCTCCTCCTCCTCCTCCTCCTCCTCCTCCTCCTCCTCCATCCTTTTTCCTTTTAAAAAATGTTCCCTATCGCACCCCGAGGCAAGTTTTTAGGGCGGGCCGGGCGTTGCGCCTGACACTTCCTCACCACTTCGGACCCTTAAGCTTAGAAGCTTTAGAGAGGGTTCCTCCTCCTCCTCCTCCTCCTCCTCCTCCCTCCTCTGCGCAGCCGTGCGAGGCGTGGGCAGGGGGAAATCGACTGCGTCTCGGGCGGCCTCTGGCCGGCAGCCTCGGGCTAGCTGCGGCAGGGGCACGCCGTGCTCGCGGGACTCGCACCGCGTCCATCTTCCATGGACGACGGAGTCGACGACGACGACGGCGGCGGCGACGAGGAGGACAAGAAACGATTACGTAAGCACGGGCTTATGGAGGTTCGCGCGGACCTCTCGGGTCGGCGCTGATCTTTTCCCTGGCGCGCGGAGCGCTAGGGGGGACCCAGCGCCGGTCCCCAGGTAACTTGTGTATTTGCATTCGCTCTATATGTGTGTATATATATATATATCTATATATACTTATGTATCTTTGTACATCTCTCTCTATCTGAGTGCGTGTGTGTGTGTGTGTGTATGTGTGTGTGTGTTTGCGTGTTCCCCAATCGTGTTCGAAGAGGCGTCCCAAGAGGGCCCCAAGAGGCGCATTGATTGTCTCTTCAATTTTTGGTTACAGCGGTTTTTGGCCTTCTCGCCTTTTCGGCTCCCCCACGCTCCGAGACGGCCCAAGAGGCCCCCAAGATCGCCCCTAGACGACTCCAAGAAATTCCCCAAACGGTCCAAGAGGGTTCCAAGACGGCCCAAGAGGCGCCCAAGATGGCCCAAGAGATCCCGACGGCGGCTCCAAGATGGGGCCCAGATGGGGCACCCGAGCGGACATTTCGAGCCCTCGGCCCCGAGGGGCCCCCAGGAGGCCCCCAAAGGCCCCTAAAAGGCCCCCAAGAGGCCAAGAGACCCCAAGAGGCCCCGAAGAGGCCTCCGAGAGGCCCCCGAGAGGCCCCCACGAAGCTCGCAAGAGGCCCCAAGACTGCCCCCCAAAGGCCCGGGGGAGCGCTCCGAAGAGACCCGAAGAAGCATCCCTGAGAGCTCTGACCCACAACTCAGGCACAGTGGCGGTATATATGTGTGCATATATATATATATATATATATATATATAGATATTCATACATATCTGTACATATATATATATATATATATATATATATACATACGTAACTTTAGATACACACATTGAACTCCTCTTCGAACGTTCTTATAAGGGACCCACCCCGTACATAAATTCGGCCCTGGGCGCTCCCACCGCCCGAGCGGGCTCAAAACCGCTTCCCGCACGGTCCCGCGGAGCACCGGAACGGCCCAAGACCGTTCCAAGCACAGCCCGAGAGGGGGGGCCCGAGAGCGCCCAAGAGGTCCCGAGGCGGCCCAAGACGGCCTCAAGGCGGCTCGCGCGGCTTCCCCAGACGCCCCGACAAGCCCCCCCAGAGAACCCCCGAGAGGGCTGGAGGAGGCCAACGGCATGGTCTTCCCCGAAGATTTCGGGATGCCGGCCTTCTGGGGCAGAGAGCGGCCCAAGACGGCTCTGACAGCCTGCGACATCGCAACAAGACGGCCCGAGTGGCCCCCCCAATCGCCCCTGGACGGCCCAAGAGGGTCCGTAGACGGCCCCAGAGGGCCCCAAGACCGCCCAAGAGGGCCCAGCACGGCCCCGCAAGGCCCCCACAGGGGTCTCCAGTAGAGCCCCGAGACGGCCAACACCCGGCAAGACAGCCCAGAAGGGCCCAAGGACGGCTCAAGAGGGCTGCAGAAGTGTCTGAAAGGGCCGCAAGAGGATCCCCACGAAAGCCCAGAGTGACCAAACACGTGCATTTCCGAGGCCTCCTGGAGGCTTGCCAGAGACCTCCAAGTACACTTGCTCAGGTGTTCGGATGCGGTGTTCGGGTGTGAATGTTATGGAGTTATGGTGTTCAAGTTTGGGTGTTCGGACTCTGGTGTCCGGGTCATGGTGCCCGGGTTGGGTTGTTCGGGCTTCGGTGGTAGAGTTCGGGTTGGGATGTCAGGATTAATATGTATGCTACGGCGTCAGGTTCTGGCGTTCAGGTTGGGAATGTTCGGCCCCACGAGAGCACCCAAATGCCCCCCAAGAAGGCTCCATGCAATTGTTTGACACATTTCAACGTGCTCGCTGTTTCCGGACGAACATGCAAACCGGCCCAAGAAGGCCTCCAGGCTGCCCAGAAGGTTCCACAAGACGCCTCAAGATAGCCCAAAGAAGGACAAACCGAACTGAGATGTCGAGCCTCCCCCCAAAGATGCTCCTGGACACTGCCACGGAGCCCTCAAGACGCCATCAAGGCCCCCAGAAGCCTCAAGAGGCCCCCATGACGCCCCCAACGCTCCCAAAACGCTTTCACGAGCCCCCTCCTGAAGCCCCACAAGCTCCATCACCCCTATGAGCTGATGCGCCACATGACTCTGTATTCCGATCGACCTCGCGAACATCACAACCCCTACGAACCCCACGATCCTGATGACCCCTATGATCCCTACGACTCCTACGAATCCTATGAACCATACGAGCCCCATGAGCCCTATGAGGCTTATGAGCCCTACGCGCCCTCCAAGAGGCCCCCAGACCCTGGCCCTGTGAGCCCTATACGCCCCATCATCCCTACGAGCCCATGAGCCCAATGAGCTTCTGAACCCTACGACACCTCGGAGCCCGACGACCCTTACGAGTCCTTCGAAACATACGAACCCTATTGCCCCTGTCAACGCTACGAGCCCTCTGAGCCCCATCAGCCCCGTTCGCCCCAAGAGCCCTGCGACCTCGATGAACCACATAAGCTCACGAGCCCAATGCGCCCTATGACGCTATACTCCTCGCAACCTCATGCGCCTTCCAACCATTACGAGCCCCATGATCCTGATGAGCTCATGAGCCTTCGACCCCTCCGAGCCGTATCATCCTTACGAACCCTCTCACTAGCGACCTTGCTCCCGAGCGTCCAGTGGATGCGGCGCCATCAGCCCTGATGAGCTCGATGGGCCCGTCGAGCCCTGCGAACACATCGACGTCCTCAGTGCCGCGAGCCCTATGGTCCCTATGAGCCTTAATGGCCACCATGAACCGTATGAGCCCTATGGTCCCTGTGAGCCCTATCCGCCGTGCGAGCCGCATGACCCCGATGGGCCCTATGAGCTTTATCGGCCCTCTGAGCCCTGTTTCGCCTGTGATCCTATGACCTTATGAGCCCTCTGAGCCATGTGAGCCCGACGAGCCTCATGAACCCTAGAAGCCCAGTGAGCCCTCTGTCGCCTATGAGCCTCACAAGCCCTGCGAGCCCTTTAAGCTGTATCAGCCCCACGGGCCCCACGAAGCGCATGGCCCCAAGGAACCTCCACAGTCCTATGAGCCGTATGAGCCCCATGAGCCATATGAGCCCTATGATCCCCACAACACGTTATGAACCCTGTGAACCTTATGAACACGGTGGGCACAATGACCACTATGAACCCCATGAGTCTCATGAGCTCGACGAACCCGCCCGCTATGGGGTCCACGAGCCCGTGACTTCTTTTTGTCCACGGCCCCTACGAGTTCTAGAACTCGAACGAGTTCACTAGCCCGATGAACCCTGTGCGCCCAAACACGCCTGCGGGCCCTCGGAACCTCATGATTCCCATGAGCCGTGCTGGCTGAAGTACCCCTCTTCCCAGTTGAGGCTCCGAGCCTCTGAGCCCCACTGGCGGCGGAGAGGCCTTTGAGCCCTCTGACCCTGCAGAGCCCATGGGTCCTGTCAGCCTCGCGTGATCCATGGACCCTACAGCCGAAGCGAATCTAGCCAGTATCATCTTGTCTATGCATGTGTATGTGTATGTGCCTGTGTCTAGGTCCATGTGAATGTATATGAATTTGTAGGTGTACTTGCTGATGTATCTGTAAGCCTATGTGTGCATACACATATATATAATTATGCGTATGTGCATGTATGCGCACACGTATATGTGCATGCACATGAACATGCACATGTACCTGTACCTGTACCTGTACATGTGCGTGCGTATGTCTGTGCATATGGACATGCACATCATGCACATGTGCATGTAACATCACGCGTGCGTGACCATGTATTTGTATGTATATACATCGGCATACGTGTACGTATATGTATGAGTAGACGTACATGTATATGCATATGCATGTGCATATGTACATGTTCGGGTATATGCATATGTATTCGTATACGAATGTGTACAGTGTGTAGATACAGTGTGGTTATAGTGTGTAGATACACACTATAACCATCGCGCGCTTCATGAGCGCTGAAGTTCTAGCTAGGCTAAATGGTCGAACTCTTGGGGATCTCTATGCCATGACACTTCTCCAGGGCTTCCAAAAACCACGAAGACGGCCCAAGTGGGCTCCAAGACTTCCTACGGTCCACCCACGGCGGCTTAAGACAGACCCAGAAGGCATTTCGGGGGCCCTTTATTCGCCGCGACTGGACGTAGCCGGAGGAAGAGGGAGGAGAAGGGGAGGTGAATGGTTTCCTGGGGGAGAAGGAGAATGAGGAGTTGGAGAGGGTGGGGGAAGCCGCAGAGGAGGAGAACCGGAGGAGGAGGAGGAGGAAATCTGATATTTCCTTTTTTCCCAACCATCCTGTGTCCGGTCCTCGTTTTGAAGAGACCGCGCCCCGCGTTCCTCCTTCCTTCCTCCTCCCCCTCCTCCTCCTCCTCCCCCTCCTCATCCTCCCCTCCTTGCCTCTGCTCTCCGCATGCCCATCCCATTTCGGCACACCCCTCACACTTGAGCTCCACCTAAGGCCCCAATGGGAAAGTCCGCATTGCACCGCCGCCGCATTTCGGCACACCCCTCACACGTTTCGTGTCCCATAAGGAGCTCCACCGAAGGCCCCAGTGTCAAAGTTCGCATGGCACCGCCGCCCCATTTCGGTACACCTCTCACACGTTTCGTGGCCCCATAGGGAGCTCCACCGAAGGCCACAGTGGGAAAGTTCGCATGGCACCGCCGCCCCATTTCGGCACACCCCTCACACGTTTCATGGCCCCTCAAGGAGCTCCACCGAAGGTCCCAGTGGGACAATTCGCATGGCACCGCCACCCCATGTCGGCGCACTCCTCACACGTTTCGTGGCCCCATATGGAGCTCCACCGGAAGGCCCCAGTGGGAAAGTTCGCATGGCACCGCCACCCCATTCTGGCACACCCCTCACACGTTTCGTGGCCCCATAGGGAGCTCCACCGAAGGCCCCAGCGGGCAAGTTCGCATGGCAACGCCGCCCCATTTCTGCACACCTCACACGCTTCGTGGCCCCAAAAGGAGCTCCCGGAATGCCCCAATGGCGACGTTCGCAAGCGTCCTCCCGACTCATGTCGGCACACCCTTCACACGTTTCGTGGCAGAAGGCTATACCGCGTGCGCTACTCGGAGTTTGCGCGCCCCCCTTCTTCGTCTCATCTCCCTCGCGGCACTCGCAGCTGCATATGGTTGAGTCCTTCGCCGGGCTAATTTGTGCAAGCGTATGTAGCGAAGCTGCCAGGCAAACTTTACAAACAACATGCTGGAATTTCCGTTTTCTCAAGTGCCCTCGGGGCCTGTCTCGGGGCTCTTTTGGGCCTCTTTGGGGCTTCGTGGGGACCTCTTGAAGCCTCCTGGGGGTCTCCTGGGGCGAAGATCTCGGGTTCACGGTTCACGTTCCCGATCCTGGGCCGCGGTTGGGGCCCTCTCGGGCCGTCTTGGACGTCTCTTCGGCGCTTTTGAAACCTATTTGGCCGTCTTGGGGCACTTTTGAAGCCTATTGGGCTGTCTTGGGGCGATCCTCGGAGCCTCTTGGGACGTTTTGCAGTGTCGGGAAGCGGAACAAGCGGAAACGCCAAACTTTTCCAAACATCTGTGGGCAATAACTGTTTTTTTGCCTCTTCGAGCTCTGTTGGGAGACCTCTTGGAAGCCTCTTGGGTATCTTGGGGGCCTCTTGGGCCGACTGGAGGCCGTCTTGGGCAATATCGAAGACGCCTACGGCGAATCACCGCCGCCCCCTGCCTTTTCGGAAACGCCGATGTGGCCGAAAGTTGGGCTAGAGCTTGGCCAAGCTATCGGACCATGAGTTCCCCGAGTCGGTTTGGAAAGCCATCGTGGAACATGTGGGGGAGAATGAACACGAAGAGGAAGAGAAAGAGGAAGAGTAGGAGGAGGAGACTTCTTGGGAGCCTCTTGGGGCACTCTTGGGGTATGCTGGGAGCTTCATGGAGGCCTCTTGGAGGCCTCTTGGGGGCCTCCTTGGGCCTGCTGGGGGCTTCTTGGGGGCCTCTTTGGCCGTCTTAGGGCTTTCCTGGCCCGTCTGACGCTTTCGGAAGCCGTCTTGGGGGCCTCTCTGAACCGACTTGGGGCCCTCTTGGGGCGCCTCAGGGCCGTCTTGGAGGCCATCTTGGGCGTCTTGGGGCCTTCTTGGCGCCCTCTTGGGGGCCTTTTGGGCTGTCATGGGGCCATCTTGGAAGGCTCTTGGGCGCTCTTGGGGCGATGTTGGGGGCCTCTTGCTCTGTCTTGGGCCGTCGGAGAGCTGAAGAGAAGAAGATGCAACAAACCTTCAAAAACCTAATGACAATCAATGATTTCGGCACTTGGAGGTCTCTTGGGCCGTTTTGGGGGCCTCTTGGGCCGTCTTGGGTCATCTTGAGGCCATCTGAGGCCATCTTGGGGGCATCTCGGGCCGCCTTGGAAACATCTTGGGGCCATCTTGGGCTCTCTTGGGGCCATCTTCTCCGTCTTGGGCGAACTTGGAGGCCATCTTGGGTCATCGTGGCCGTCTTGGAGGCGGCGTTGTGCAGATTTCCGGCCATTTTGGGTACGGTGGCGGGACGAGCCGAAGCCCCAGGAGTTCTTTTTGGAACAAATAACCAAAACCAAAACCGAAAGGGTCTAGCACGCCAGGCACCCCTGTGATGAATCAACAGGGGGCGGCGGATAGTGGCCTTCGGCCCATCCCGCAACCGTGCCTTGGTTGTTGGTTAGAAGCCTCTTGGAAGTTCGTTTGGAATTCGTGGGAGGCCTCCCGGGGGCCTCTTGAAGGCAGTTTGAAAAGCCTCTTGGGGGCCGTCAGGGGTTCTCTCGGGGCCTCTTTTTGGGCCTCTTTGGGGCCTCCAAGGGGCCTCTTGGTCTCTCTTGGGGACCTCTTGGGGCCTCCTGGGGGCCTCTTGGGGCGGAAGGCTCGAATTGTCGGTTCGTGCTCCCCCTCGTGGGCCCCTCTTGGGGCCGTCTTGGGGCCCTCTGGGGCGATCTCGGGCGCTTCTTGGGCCGCCTGGGGCTCTCTTGGGCCGTCTTGGGACTCTCTTGCGCCGTCCTGGCGCCCTCTTGGGCCGTCTTGAGCTGACTTCTGGGGCCTCGTGGGCTGTCTTGGACCGTCGGAAGCACGAAATAGCGAGAACACGAACAACCTTCAAACAACTTCGAAACAAACAACAACTTGCTCCGCCTCCTGAGGGCCTCGTGGGAGTCCTTTTGAAGGCATCTTGGCCGTCTTGAGGCCTCTTGTGCTGTCTTCAAACCATGTTGGACCAATATTGAAACGCTCTTGTGCGGTCTTGGGCTCTCTTGGAGCGCTCTTGGGCCATCTTGGCGCCCTCTTGGACGTCTCTTGGGCCCTCTCGTCGCCCCCCTTTCCCCTCCTATGACGCTTTCTGGCGCCCCTGACATGTCCAAAACGGCTGGATACCGAATCAGTCAACTCCAGGGCCCCCGGGACCCCCTGCCTATATTATATTCATGTATACATGTATATATTTATATGAATATGTACATGTATATGTATATGTATATGTATGCGTATATATATATATATATATATATATATATATATGTAAGTAGATGCGTCCGTGTTTGTGTTTATGTGTCTTGCGTTTTAACCAGTTGTGTCGTTGTGTCGTTCCTCTTCTTGCCATCCATCTTCTTCTTGGAACGAGGGCGACGGCGATGAGAACAGCGACGGCGGCGGCGAGAGCAGCGGCAGCCGGCGCGGGGCGTGGCGCGCCGAGCAGCCCGGCCACCACACGCTCCAGCAGCGCGCTGTAGCGGCTGCGGCCGTGTGCGTCGGGGCGGTGCAGCTCGCGGTACCAAGGCAGGACGCGCTCCTTGGGGCAGGGGGGGGAAGGCCTGCGAAGGACGAGGCGAGGCGAGGCGAGGCGAGGCGCCGGTCAGTCGTCCCGGCGGGGACGGCTAGAGCCTGGCGCTGGCGCCGGAGCGCCGAGAAAGAACCTGAGTCGAGGGGGAAGGAGGGAGGAAGGACTCAGACCGTGAAGTGGGAGTTTCGCACACAATCCCCACAATTGACAGAAGCCAGAGATTTCGGCTCCAACGCCGACCATGCTTTCTTGGCCTGCGAAGGACGGGAAACTGGGAATCACCACGAAGAGCACCCTTTTGTGGTGTGGTGATGCCAGGCTTTCCCCATAGTTACGAATCGTGGGGGATCCCATGGCCGGACGACTGCCCGGGGGTCGGCGGCGCGCAAGGGGGGGGCAGAGGGGAGGGGGGAAGGTTCCTCAGAGAAGCATCCTGCTTCCTAAAAGGCCCCGGTCTTACGTCTATATAGTGAAGGCCAGCGCCTTCTGAGAAGCAGGGCTGCTTCTAAGAAGCCTTCGCCCCTCCCCCTGCCCCCCTCTGCGCGTGGCCGAGGGGGGCGGCCTGACACCCTCGCGCCCGGAAGGACAGCAAATCACTATAGCATACGCTGTCGGGGGTTCGCGCGGATTTCCTTGGATTGGCGCTGGGGCCCCCTCCCTGGCGCGCGGAGAGCGCCAGGGGCGGCGCTTGAGGCGCCGCCAGGGGGGCCCAGCACCGATCCAAGAAATCCGCGCGGACCTTCAAAAATGGTATGCTCACGCGCCTTTCCTTTTATTTAGGGCGAGAGTGTTATCATGATAAGATTGGCTCAGGATGCGTTTCAGGATTTCCAAAGTATTTAGCGGCCCTCGTTTCTGCGACCCGTGTGGAAGACTCGGAAATCTAGGGAAACCTGGACAAGTTGGAACCTCAGCTGCCCCAATACGCAACACGCAACACGTAGCGTGCTGAAACGGAGCTCAACATATGTACTGAAAACGTAGGTCTGACGCGGTACGTTCGCCAAAGCGTGGGCCAATACGCTGAGCCAACTCGCAACGTATTGACGCGGAAGTCTTAAGCACGGTACCTGTTGCGTATCACAGCGGGCGTATCGAGGCAGCTAAGCTTGGAACGTATCATTACCATGACCTCTTGATCCCCTGACTTGTTGGGAGAAAACCGCGACGGACGTTCTTCACAATGTTCGGCCTCTGGGGGTCCTCGCCTGGCTCCAGAACCAGCAGACGCCGGCTCAAGACAAAAAAAAATCGGGCCCTCGGGAACGGTCCCGGGCCTTTGGGGGTCCACGGCGTCAGAAATCGTGACGTCGGGGTGAGACGAAGCCAGGACGAGGACAGCATCGGGCGAGGATCATCGATAGTCTCCGAGATCCGGCGGCTCTGGAGGCTGTCTCGGGCGCCGCGGCCTTCTCAGAACGTTCCCTAGATGCTCGTTCTGGGGACCTTCCTGGGGACCACCTAGCAGATCTGTTCGACTCTAGTTCGATTCCAGCTTGACTCAAGTTCGACTCAAGTTCGACTCAGGTACGACTCAGGTTCGACTCAGGCTCGACTCAGGTTCGACGCAGCTTCGACGCACGAGTGGCGCGAGTGGCTCCAGAGAGGCCCCCCAAACGTGCCTCCAACGTTCCGGCACGCTCTGAGAGCGTTCTGGAACGCTCTGGAAAGGATTCCTCCTCTTCCCCGCCCCGCGCGACGGGGTTCGGACCCTGAGATCATGGCGCCGCAGTTCCTTCGCACCGGGCACCGTCGCCCGGTTGCGGCCCTGGGGCCGCCACACATCGCCTCGGCTCGAGAAGTGCCGCCGCAAGTCGGGGCATATGTTGCTCTGGTCGTGATTTAATGCAACGTTTTGTGCTTCCGCGTCGTCGGATCCCAGGGGGTCTCGGACGTGATCTCGGCTGCCTGCGCGAGGCGCGGGTGGACGGACGTGGAGTCGGCTTCGAGCCCTGAATGCCCAGTGGCCAGCTCCGCCGGGGCTTTGCCAGACTGTCGTTGTCGCGGTGCTTGCCACTGTTTTTCCTGAGTAATCCAACGCGTTGATAAAACAAACTGGAGATTCTCCCCGTTTTCGGCCTCCATGGGGGGCCCTCCCCGGCTGGGTGAGCTGTGGTCCTCCAAACGAGTTGTGATCGACCGATGGTCTGCCAGCGACTCGATGGGCCCCGTAGCACGCCGCAGGCAGGGCCGACGAGATTGTCGCTGCCCCCTTAAGGGGATCCATCGGATTCGACACCTCTCTCGAGGGATCGCCGATACGGTGGGTCCCCCCCAGGTCCCTCACGTTGTGGCTGCTTGGGAGGGGTGAGGGGGAGGAGGGACTACCTCCTCCTGCTCCTCCTCCTTTTCCCTCCCCCTCCTCCTCCTCCTCCTCCTCCTCCTCCTCTTCCTCCTCCTCCTCCTCCTTATCCTCCTGCTCTCCCTCCATTCGCCCCACTCCTTCCCGACCGACTGCGCCCTCCCCTGCCGAAACCTCCTACCCCCTGGGAGGGGAAGGGGGACCTCCTCCTCCTCCTCCTCCTCCTCCTCCTCCTCCTCTCTCCTCCTCCTCCTCCTCCTCCTCCTCCTCCTCCTCTTGCTCCTCTTGCTCCTCTTGCTCCTCTGCTCCTCTTGCTCCTCTTGCTCCTCCTCTCCTCTCCTCCTCCTCCTCTCGCCCCGCTCTCCCGCTCGCCCGCCCCTGCCCC